>PVIR01008197.1:0-57829 GCA_004026965.1 Petromus typicus
TGCAATCCACACTCAACAGAACATTATAAGATTTCTGATTGTAGTCATTAATCTCCTACATATAATGGTATAGCATATCATAAGGATAATATTATTCTTCAGAAGTAATGAAAAGATTTTAAAATAAAATACCTTCAAATTACAAGGAAGCAACATGTCCATTTGAAAAAAATACCATCGATATTTTACAAACGAAAACTGATAAAACAAGCAATTTGGGACTGCAATAAAAATAACCAAACAGAAACAGCTACTTAAAAATTTTCAGCAGCGTTAAGTTTTTATTATTTGGAATAAAATGTACATTAAACTTTTATATAAAAATCATCAAAAGTGCTATACATGATTATTTTAATATTAATTTAACCCCCATGTCATCTATTAGCTATCCTTTTTATTTTACTTCTGACCCATCATTAGAATCACCTAAAACTGTTCAATGTTACAATATAAAAAAAATATTAGTTTATTTTTTAAGATAAAGTACCACCAGTGATGAGTTGCTGAGAGTGAAAAATAATGAAACTCCAGGGATCCAGCATATGGAAAAATATTAGCACAGAGTTCCTTATGTGTACATGAAGTCCAAAGCAATGTAGACCTTCAGCAGAACATTTTCATAATACGACTTCTAAAAGAGCCTGGGTTATCTCTTTGGGAGGCAGGCATCTGTGTGCCAGAGCTATCTCATTATTTTCTCCTGGTTCCTTGGCTCCTTTTCTAAGTGAAGCCAATGCAGTCTACTGCTGAGCATCTCCTCTGCCTCCCAGCGTGTTTAGCATAAGAGAAAGCTGATTCTCCTGTCTTAGTAAATAGCCTTGAGGAATAAGTTTGCCACTAATGAAGGCATTCACAAAGCAGACATTAAAGAGGACAAGTCATTCCCCAGTGAAGACTGTATCCAGCTCGCCCTGCCACCTGCCCCCATTTTCCTTGTCTACTCCAAAGCCAGGCCATTCCCTCCCAAGCTGGTGCTGGGTGAATGCACTGACTGAGTCAAAGCAGGTTCTCCATGCGCCATTTCCCATTTGGTCCCCTTTTGTCTTAAGCAAACAAGCTTCTCTGATTGGCCACCAGAGCCGTCTGACTCTCCCGTCGCTTGGATTTCTTGCTCCTTTGTCTCACCTTCCAGCACAAGGCACTGCAGGCCAATAGGAAAAGTCCAGAGGAGAGAAGAACCAGGCCCAAGATGGAGATGATGGAGCCGTGGGAGTTGAAGCTGTAAGCCACGGCAGTGACCACGATGCCGGTGATGAAGACCACGACGGCGAAGGGGATAATGCAGCGATAGCAGGAGAGCTCAGTGCCTCCCGTGGCGGCCATCAGCTGAACCTCATTGACCAGGGGGACGGTGGTGATCACCACCTCACTCTTGGGGATTTTCTCCATTGGCACTGGCGTAGGAGACTTGGGGACTCCTAGGACGTCTTTCTCAGATTCTTCAGTCATTTTTACCGGGTTCTTCCTAGCTGGGTTCCCAGTCTAGAGCTCCGAAGTCTCAGCAGGGTGGTGGCTGTGAAGAAGACAGGAAATAGTATCACCCAACTGCACCGGAATGAGCCCTCCCTGTCTGAGCGAGAAGGAGGATACCTCCTTTCCAGGAAGATCCAGGCCTGTGAAAACCAACTTCATGTTTTTCAAACTGGTTAGCTCCCCTTTGCACTTGAGAAGAAGAAGAAGAAGAAACAACGAAAGAAAGAAACAAAAAGAAAGAAGGAAAGAAAGAAAGCAAGTGAGCAACTCAAAGCTGTTAAACAAAAAAGGGAAGATATTAAAAGCAGGAGTTTCAGCGTTTTAATATTCTCTGGCAGTCTACCATTTTGCACAAGCTTTTTCACTGTTTTCATTGCTTCTCTTTTCTCCAGACCCAGAAAAGCCTGACTCTGAATCCAAAGATGGCCTCATTTAGGAGGAGAGTACATTAGAAAAACAGTCTGTTCCATAACTCATAGCAATTTAAGCTCTGCCAATTTTGCCAGGCATAACACACATTCTTTCCAAAGCATCACCCATTCACTGTTCACAATTATTCCAAGTGTAGACCAGCAGCCGGCATGCAAATCATGCTCTTCTGCCTCACCTGGCTGCCAGCACGTCTTTACTACGTGGCCCTGTGAAACACAGTGCAGTTGTGCCCAGGTCCTCTTTATCCCCAACCCACCCCACATGGCACACGGGCAGTTCAGGAAAGCAAAGTCAACCACGCTAAGGACTTGTTATCAGAAATGTGGCGATCCCATCTGAAAAGGAAAACTCAAAGAAAAAAATCCAATAACTTCATAGGGTCTTCTTGTGCGTGTTTCTTTTTGAAGTTTACAATAAAAATCAACTCTTAACTTCCAATTTACAAACTCTATGTCAAACTGAGCTAGGCATGTTGATATCCTGTCTGTAGACAGTGATGGGTTTAAACAGGCATGCCAGACATTGATTCTTTCCTCCTGTCCTGAGGTATAAAATTTGCCCCTTTCTAAATATTTTGAAACTGAAAACTTCAGGAAAAAACTTGATCAAAAGCATCTGGTTAAAATGTTCCTCTGAGAAACTGATGAAGTCTTTTTCTTTTATGTGAAGTCGTCGTTTCATCTCAGAGCAGCCGAACAGTCCTAGCAACCCAGCGTTTACAGGAAGTCCCCAGGTTGTTTTAATGAAATGAATCAACTGAAAATTGAATATGACCCCAAACCAAATCCCCCTCATTCTTCCCAGCCCTGCTGGGTCAAAATATCACTCTCGGCGCATTGACACTGTTAGGGCCGCCTGCTTGTTCGTAAATCTAACCACCACGTTAAGTCACTCTTGTTCAATGACACCATACATTTTCCCACAGCAGTGAGAGGATATTTGATATCATTTCTGGAGACTCAAAAAGAACTTCTCCCCAAAGTTGCAACTGTGTTAACCATCTAAAGCTTGATCCCCAACTCCTCACAGTACCTTGGAGGGAAGCTGTCCATTACCAGGGAAACCACGGCGCTCACTCACTCGGAGAAGAAGAATCAGCCGGCTGCGAGTCTTCCTTTAACTTCAAAGAATGAGCCTGTCCCAGCAGCGCGGTCGGGAAAGGTGACAGGTCAGGCAGGGATCGCCTCTAAAGAGAAGAAAAAAAATACAAAAAGGCTCTGCTGTAGGCTCGGTTTCTAATCCTGGAGATCTCTTCCAAGCTACCTCGGGAGGCACTGGCTCCCAAGTGCCGCCAGCCTTCCCCGCCTCCCGTTTTATCCCTCGCCCTCCGCCCTGCCCCTCCCTGTCTTTTTTCCCCTCGTCCTTTTCCTCGCCAGCAGATTCTGAGTTCTGGCTTCCTAGACTCTGTTCGGTGACAGGGTAAGTAGGGATCATTGCTACAGCGTCCCCAGGGACAACAGCCAGCTTTTACTTTTCTTTCTCTCGGAGCGTGGATGAAGCAGACTGCTTGGAATTACTCATTTTTCCCCAGCCAACTTCTAGATCTTCCTTTCGCCCATCAGGCATTTTCTGGAGAGAATCCCGAGTCAGCCTCACAGTCCCAGCTGAGGGAGGGGACGGAGCCTGGGGCAGACGCTCCCAGAGGCTCAGAACCAGCTTGACGTCAATGAGCCGCTGAAATCAGCTTGTATCTCAGCAAAAGCCACAGCCCTGGGTCTCGTCTGGGAGGTGGTCTGAAGCTTATCACTCACCCCACCACCGGAAGATGCCAAATGCTAATGTTTGTGGTTACCCGGAAAACCAGCCAGTTTAAATTAAATAAAATGGCCAGGAGGTAGTAACTCTGGCAACTCTGATACCCTCATCGTGAGTATCACCACCTTTAAAAGAGCGCGGCTTCACGTTGAGAAATACTGCGCGCTGACACCCATTTTCACTAGATTATTTGTGAGGAAATTCCAACTCAGAGAGAGGTTCAGTAATCTGAAAAAGATCACACAGGCAGAAAAGAAAGCTAAACTTGAATCCCAGCCATTAATATGTGCATAAATGTTAATATAGATTCTGGGTCCATAGGTTTGTGACAAGTCTGTTCTCACGTAGGCCTGCACCGGGATGTCCCACTTTAAGGAGTGAAGAATGTTAAACATCGAACATGCAATTTGACATGAAAGTTGGACTGGTGGGAGCTCAGTCATGTTTGGGACTCTGGGTTAGGTTCTCCGTGCTACTAAAAAAAAAAAAAAAATCAAGAAGTCTATTTCCCACCACTATACATGGACTTAAAGGCTTATAGCAGGCGAGCTATTTGAAATTTTGAAGTACTTGAAATCCATGGCACACCTGATCATCCTTTGAGGAACAAAAAAATGGAGATAATCTTGGGAGATTATGGGCAGTTCATCCCTGTAGTTCATGGCTGAAAAGTATCCGTCATCCAGTTTAAAATCCCTGCAAGTGTTATAGCTCCTTCTAAAACCACGAACCCGAACCCGCATGCCCACATCGCCTGCTGGAGGAGGTCCATAGTCTTCTTCTCTCTGAATTGTCAGGTTCCTCCAGAGGTGGCCTAGGGCTGGGAGGTCCCGCGGCAACTCACCTGCTCTGTGGCTCCCAACTCCTCCCAGCCTGGTCTAGTAGCAAGGCTGGTATTACTGTCACAAAGAGAGAGGGACCAAGGCTCTTTCTTCTAGAAAGGAAGCCAGAAGAGGGCTTCTTCATTTCAAATGCTGAAGCACCTCTGTGGCCTCTGCCATCATAGCTGTAAGAGGACACGGGACTAAGGGGACAGACACATCATACGTGCACAAGGATTGTGTCGCTAGAGCCTGGAGATCAGAGAACCTTAGAACCACTGCATTTCAGAACTTAACAAAAGTGCCCTTGGACCGTAGCTGGTGGGGGAGGGGTGGGGTGGAGCAATCCACTAGAGGTTCTTATAGAGGCGGCAACAATCTCACCAGAGAACACCCACCTTTGGAAGCAATATTTTTTTTTTTTGGAGGTAGAGTATCACTATGCCAGCCTTAGACTCACTATGTAGCACAGGTTGGCTTCCAACTACAATCTTCTGCCTTAGTATCCCAAGTGCTAGGACTATAGGGGAGGCTATTTTCTTTTTTAAAAAAGAAAGAAGTAGGAGGAGAAGGAGAAAAAGGAGAAGGAGGAGGAGAAAGCCAAAAAGAGAAGGAGAAAGAAGAAAAGAAAGAGGAGGAAGAAGAGAAGAAGCAACAACCAAAACAGCCAGTAACTCCAAGGAAGCTCCAGCGCCCCCTCCTGCTGTTAGAGATCATGCTTTCTGCTGAGTCCGTGGGTGCACACTCGTGATACCATCTCCTCAAGAGGCTGAGGCAGGCAGATGGCAAATGTAACACCAGCCTAGGCAACCTAGGGCAACATTGTCTCAAAGATAAA
The DNA here is from genome assembly GCA_004026965.1 of Petromus typicus. Taxonomy (NCBI): domain Eukaryota; kingdom Metazoa; phylum Chordata; class Mammalia; order Rodentia; family Petromuridae; genus Petromus; species Petromus typicus. The sequence goes on from PVIR01008197.1 coordinate 5,320, forward strand.
AATAATCTTGAGAAGGGCTGGAGCTGTAGCTCAGTGGTACAGTCCCCCTGATTCAATCCTCAGGACCCCCCAGCCTTCGTGTGTCCCTTCTACTAAAGCCAAAGCACACGAAAACAAGCTTCTGGACCTCAGGTGAACAAAAGGTGCTCAGCAGCACCTTTTCTGTGGAGAGCCCGGGCTTAGAGCTTGGTCCACTCTGGATTACTGTGAGGGTAGCCATGCCCCCGGCCCCAGAGATGCACAAGTCTGCGGACACTTCTGACTCCAGAAGTCAGACCTTCGCTTTGACCTTCTCCAGCTCCACGTTCCCCCTGTGCCCACCCTCCAGCTGTACCCACTATGCAGCCAGAGCTGTCTGCTTAGATAAGCACATACACATCTCCAGACTCCAAGAGAATAATCAGTCCTTACTGAGGAATCCAGTGAACTAAGAAGCTTTGGGATGGAGCCGAAATGGTAGGAGAAGAACAGATACCTTTCATGGTAACTCCTGTCATGCACAGCTTGGAGAAACTTCGCATCTTCAGATGGAAATCAGAGAGGATTCCCGGCCATCCCTGCCTAAGCCTGGGAGTGTTCATTCTTTTTTGCACCCTGTTCCTGGGAGGGATTCCACACTTCCGGGAGCCCCGCTGGGACACCTGTCCCCAACAGCCAAATTTCATCCCAAAACACAACCAGCCTACTTTCTACCAAAACCTCTCCTTCCAGCAGGGAAGGGAAACCTCACTGGCACTTTTTCTTAAAGCACGGGGCTTTCAGGAGTTGCCTTTAAATTCGGAGAACTTCTCTGAGAGCTTCAAGGGCAGAGATGGTATCAATAGTCCCCACCTGCACCCCGGGGCGGCACTCCGCACTTCCCCCAGAGATCTTTAGAGAGCTAGGAAAAGATCCTTACCTTCCTCCGCCACGATGAGACCGAGACAGCTGCCAGCCCAGCCAGCCAGAGGGAGACACAGCGCACTAGGGACCGTAAACAAAGTACTCAGCCAGGCTTAAATACAATTAAGGGACCGGAGACAATTTGGTGAGAGGAAATCCTTTAAATGCTGCTGTCTTTCAGTATTTATAGAATGTTATGTATATATATTTTTAAAAGAAGAGTGTGTATTTAGAAAAGAATACCTTCCTTTCTTTTTTCTCTTTTATATCTTTATCCAGCCATTCATTTCCCAAGTTTGCCCTGTCTGAAGCTCCCATAATGATATAAGCATCTGTCATATGCGGATCTGTAGTAAATAATTCCCATGGAAGGTTTCCTTCTATCCTCCTGAGAGTGTGGGTTTGGAAGGTGTCCGAAGGTGAGAGGAGCCACAACAGTGCAACATCAGGTAGTAAGGAAGATAAGGATTCCCAGTGAACGTGCTGTCTGGCACCTCTACAGAGCCTGGGAAGCAGTGTTATCAAGCCTTTTCATCAGAGAATACAAGGACAGGATGGTACCCTGGAAAAGCTCATCTTCAGGGGACTGAAGCAGCCAAGGGCATCACAGACCAGAGCTGGGAAATGAGCTGTATAGACTAAATTTTCAGATCTACTTTAAAAAATCATTTTCCTTAGAAACAAGACACAGTGATTCTCTGGAGTGGGGTTGAGTACTGATGTGAAAGAAGGCGGGGAGGGTAGTGAATTCCAGGACACAGACATCATGCTCCTGTTTCCCCGCAGTAGAAATCAGAGGTCCAGGCTGTAGGTAGAAAAGGGGCATTTTGACTTTGCTACGGAGCATACCCTGATGAAGGCCCAGAGACACATCTTTGGAGAACTCTAAGCTTTGCATTTTGTGAAGAGGGGCCTCCCTCATGTGCATTTGATTATCCACCCATATTTACTTTCAGTTTGCTTTTGCTCCCTGTGGCTGAGTTGGCTCAATTCCAACAGCCTGGAAGATGCCAGTCCCACCCCCCCCAAAGCCCTCTGTCCAATCACCATGTGCCTTTCGTCTCCAGAATCACCGACCAATCAGAATAGGGAAGCTGCCCAATTTTTCCTCCTCTCTAATGCTTCTTTTAAGGGTGTGTCTGCACTTTCATTCTGAAATCATGGAAAATTTGGAAAGTGATCTGAGCTTTTATGTTCATTTTGAACAACAGGTCATATTATTCCTCCTCTCCTCCTCCCCCTCCCCCGCCTCCAATGCCCTTTTCTTTGAGGTCTAAGACATCAAATACTGTATCTGATAGTAACAAGAACAGTAGGTATCTTTTGGATATAAATATAGTTTATTACTTACTGGTCAGTTTCCAAATGCTGGAACCTCATCAGAGACAGAGAGCAGAGAAAGAGGACATAGATCTTGTAGACACATACCACGGTCCCAGATGCTCTTCTCCCTTTTGTTCTGAGTACCTGTAAAAGATAACATAAACATTACCAAGGTGGTTTACACGAGTAAAATGATGCAGAGGACTTGCGGGAGGGCTGAGCCAATCAGCTTTCACTTCAACAGGTAGCAGTTGTCAGCTGGAAATGGGTAGTGTCAGCACTTTGGGAAGACCTTCTATAAGAGGATTTCAAGTTCAGCCTGGGCAATGCAGCAGCTTAGCAAGCCTCTGTCTCAAAATTTAGAAAAATGGAAAAAGGTTGAGAATGTAACTCAGTACATTACAGCTTGTCATAGGTGGGGCTTTTCAGAGGAGCTCGGTCTGGAGTGTATCCTGCTAGGATCAACGAGATGCTGGGATTGCTCCATCATGTGATGCTACTCCCCTTAAAGGTGGGTACCCGAGATAAAATAGAAGGAATGTCTCTGCTGATCTCTTGTGGCTTGCTGCTTCCTCCTTTACTGACTTTTGCCCACCATGATATGTTTCTCCTCGGCCATACCACCCTGCCTCAGAGCCAGCCCTGAGAAGTGAAACTTCTAGGAACTGTGAGCAAAATGCATCTTAGCCTCTTTAAACTTTGGGTGTCAGATGCTTTGTCTCAGCAGTGAGAAAAAGGAACAGGCAGTGTGAAGGCCTTGAATTAAAACTCTAGCCTTGAAGCCTCAGCCTCACCCAACACACAGACACTCAATAGTCATTCTGGCCTCAAATGAGAAGAATTTCTTTTTTTGAAACAGGGCCACACTGGGTAATCCAGGCTGGGCTTAAATACAATTAAGGGTATAGCATGTAAAATTCCTGAATCCTTAAGTCAGTGTGCTTGTCTCTCTATCATATTCACAGAGCAGAAAATACTTTCTGACCTGCATTCATATAGCAACAGCACTAACATGACTGGCTTGGGATGGGGCTCTGGAGCCAGCCTTCCCCCCGTGACAAAGATGACACTTCTTACCAGAGATCAAGAGCTCTGTGATTGGAGCTCGTGGAGAAACACTGAGTGCATTTTCACAGCGAGCCATGTTGTATTTCAATCCACTGACGAAGGAGGCCCTAGAGTTCAGCAGAGTTAAGTAACTTCCAGACCCACCCCTAAGGCCTCGCAGTAGGTGCTGTGTTCTGTGTTGGGCCGTAGTCCGGTGATCTGCTGGCTTTCACTAGATTAAGTGCAAGCTCCTAACTGGGCTTCAGTTTCTTCAGTCTCCTTTTCTTGCATGCAAGTTGATGTGCTCTCCCTGGGACAAGCTTTGGGAAAATACTCTGGAGAGGGCGCCTACAACTTCTGGGGCACCTCTGGTTCTCTGAGAAGAGGCTTAATGATTAAAGTGTGTTTTATCTCTGAACGTTAGAAGAGAGCTGTGTTGCTGAGCAGCTTTGGGGAGGTTTGAGGCTGAGACAGACACAGGCTAGTACCCAGAGATCCTGTGGAAGACACTAGGGCGGAAGGGCCATGAGGTCTCCCTGCCCTTCCTCTCCCTACAGGAGTGTTTCAATTCTGCCAGTATTTACTGTGCTCCTTTTAGAGGTCAGGGACTTGCTCAGAGTGGTAGCTGAGCAGATGCAAAGTGCTGCAGAAAGTAAGACTTCTCCTCTCAGGGAGCTGACAGTCCAGACCATGAGGACAGCAAGGCAGGGAACCTAGAGAGAATAACAGAGTTTGGGAGGTCCACAGAGAAGTAATCAGTTCTGGTCCATACGTGTGGGGGAAAGGGGCAGGAGTAGAAGTTTCATGATAGACATTGTAAGGAAAGAACAAGAGAGAATTCTATTGGAATGAACAACCTATATCCAACACAGCTTTGAAAAACCCAGGTCTTGGGCCGGGGTGCTTCAGCTTGGCTCAGTGCTTGCGGCGCCTGTCTTGCAAGTGCAGGGGCCTGGGTTTGATCCCCGGAAACCACATACAATTCTGGGCCTGGAGACTTATGCCCAGCAGCAACCAGTACCACATACCACAGTGCCGGGCGTGGTAGCTCATGCCTGTAATTCCAGCACTGTGGAGGCAGAGGCAGGAGGATTGCTGTGATGTGAGTTGGAGGCTGAGCTCAGAGCCAGCCTGAACTACAAAAGCAAGACCCTGCCTCAAAAAAAAAAAAGAGAGAGAGAAACCCAAGTCTTCTAAAAAGAGCATTGAGTAAGTTGTTCAGCTGGATTTCAGAGAGCACAGAACAGATGGAGATCTGGGTATTTAGCTCAGTGGTTCTGTACCTGCCTTGCAATTTCAAGGACCTGAGTTCAATCCCTGGTACCAAAAAGAAAACAGAAAGAAACAGACAGAAGTTCAAATATGGCTGAGAATGGTTTGACGTCTAGTTAACACCTCAGTGATAAGTTTGGACTTCATTTTGAGAGCAATGTGGTTCTGAACAAGATTTCATAATCCTCCCAGTGCCTTATTACTCCAGTGGGTAGAACTAGCAAAGCTTCGTGTGTGAAGAGTCAACTAGAGGGCGATGTGGATTGCCTAGCTGAACTGAGTCAGGGTGGTTCTGGGCCTGGAAAACTCACCTAAAGACTGTGGTCAATGCAGTAAAAAGATACCTGGGGGCAAAGGCTCTGTGTTGTGGATTTTTCTGGAGAATTTTGCCATCAGTGGTTTCCCTGATTCGAACTTGGCTGTGCTTGTCTTCAAGGAGCTCTGGTCTTTGTTGTCTCTGGAATGGCTGCTGTTCTCATCAGAGGCACTCTGGTCTTTGCCTTGAGCATCACTTCCTGGCTCCAGTGCAGAACACTCAGCCTGTTGGCACAGACCCTTTATCACCACCTCTGGGCTTTTCTGGTGCAGATCCTTGATCTGGACTTGCACGAGACACTGCCTTGGGCTCCAGGCCGTTAGCTAGGCTTGTGCAGGATGTTGCTGTGGAATCCAGGCCCTTGGCTAGATTCTTCAAATGTTTAGCATATGGACAGCTCTCTTGTACTCCTCTGCATTTGACTTTTTGAGTGCATATTATAAAATAATCCTATAAATTTGTATCCTGTATGAAATCTATGTCCTTGCAAACCCTGGCTACACCACTTGGCAATGAGTTTCATGTCAAGGAGGGAAGTGGAGGAGAGAAGTTTGCAAGGTTTTGATATTCTAGATGCTTATTAAGTTGGTGATGTCAGCAAAACTATAGGGGCCAAGACCAAGAGAAGGTACGGAGTAGAGGACATGCATTTAATCTAATTAGCCCAGCTATTCACTTCTCCAGGGCAGGAGCAAATGCAAAAGAAAGTCCACATCACTAGTTGACCATTCATTTATGACTTATTCCCCAGACTGTTAATGCTGTTACAGGCTCACAGGTGAATTTTCCACTAGAATTATACAGTTTTATAATTCATTTTATACCATAAACGTACATACAAAACCGCTGATTCATGTGTGATTTGAGATAGCTAAGTTTCTGTACAGAGCAATGAAATATTTTAAGAACTCCCACTTGAACCTGTACTTGCACTGACTATATTTAAAGAATATACTTAGTATATGTTCCACTTAAAACTTCTTGAAAAAAGAACATAACTGTACCACTCCTTTTGTACATTGTCCGATGTGTGAAAAGCATCCCAGAGATGTTTTCTGGTAAGGAAAATATTTCTCCACTTATTTCTCATTACCTCAGGCTACTGCTCCTGCAAAACAGTACACAGAGAAGACTCCAAGCTCCTCTTTTCATATGTGGAAAAATAGCCCTTGCCTTACCAAGGACTAATTTTGTGTTGTCCCATGAGTCATTGCACACACACATACGAAAGCAATTCAGATCCTTTAGAAATGCAATATTTTGATTCTCACGTGATGCAGAGAAGCCTCCATGATGGAGTTTATCATAACTGTACTGACTCTGAAACCCTCCAGAATACCTGTAAAGACGTATCAGTCTTTTGTATATAAATCAATGTACAGCAAAAGAGTGACTTTACATTGACACCAAATATAAAATTGAAAACTTGGATAATTATTTAAGTACATTATTGTAAACATTCAGATAATTAGTGACAACTACATTATTTTTTATAATTTTAACAGCATAATTATAATATACAATGTTATACATGATAACAAATGATTATAGATGGCATATTTTTATAATTATAATGACATTATAATCCTTCTGTTGTCATGCGTGTTTGTTTAGTATTCTTTGAATAGTAGATACCATGTAGGGCCAATGGGTCTATCTCATAAGACAAACAAATATTTATCGAGTACTTACTTTATGTTGTATGTCTTTTATAGATTTTTTTAAAATTTCATTTAATGCAAGTAATACAAGAGTCAGATACCAGAAATGGTCCTGCTATCTTGCTGAGCTCAGCAGGTCAGGGTAGGATGGCCGTAGACAGACCTGTTACACAAATGACGAGGTTGAGAGCCTTGCCCTGGGTCATTTATTATAAATTGATGGAGTCTTGGACTAGAACCAATGTCTGACCTCAAGCTTATCCTCACAATACTGGGGGAACATTGCATTCAGATAATAGCCTTTCTGTAGTTCACACAGAGTATTTATTCAGTCCAGCACAAACCTCTAGCTTTTGGAATGATCATTGTGCCAGAAAAAAGAAAAACCATGAAATCGCCTTCCCACAGGCCTCTGCAGCGCTGCACTGGGTGTAGGATCAGCTCACAGAAACTTCTGAAAGTATTTGATCCTCCTAACAAGTCTCTGATGTCTGTGATTCGGGCAGGTAGTGAGAAACATAACAGTTTGCCCAGCTGAACTTCAGTTCAAAATAGAACTGCTTATCTGATGAACTTATCTTATGGAACAAGATAGAGAACCGATCTTCACTTGCTTTCTTTAGACTACAGTTTTAAAGTCTTCTTTGGTAAAGAACACGGCAAAGTGCTTCTCTTTCTTGATAATTTAAGTAAACTACACAGGAAAAAGGCGCTATTTTCTTTGTAGAAGCAGTGTGGAACTTGGTAAAACTAATGATCCCAAGAGAGTGTGTGGCCACATAATGAGAACATCATGTTTCTTCTATCAGGACAGAAGGGAGGGCACCCACTCGGCCTGGTCAGTAAATCTGTCACTGATAGCTTCGGAGGACTTCAGTTTGGTGGACTCGGGAGTCTCCAGGGCACTTCGCTCCCCTGATTTCTTTCTTGCTATTTATTTTCTAGGTTCAGCTTAGTTTGGAAAACTTTCTTCGCAGCACTGATGGGACTTGATCTCTTTTTCTAGGGTCACAGCCTACGGTTTTGGAGCACTTCCACAGTGAAATTAACATTTCTGACTCTCCACTTCTGTTGTGCAATGAAAACAGTCATGAGCTGAAAGTCAGGAAACTTGGGTTTGAATTTGCTTTCCTCTTTGCGGCCATGGGTAAGTCATCCAAACCTCTGTGAGTCTCACTGGTTAGAGATCCTTCTTTTCATTCTATTTTTTAATGATCCTCCTTAGACAAGACAGCTTGGGGAAATAATTAACACTGCTATCAAATCACCAGGACAACTGTAGGAAACTTCTTTTAAAAAAAATATATCCCCTGGAGCAACATCTGTCAGCAAAGCCACTGACCTTGGACTCTATTTCCATGTGAGGAGGTGTCACAGGCAGCTGGCACAGAGACTGACTTCAGTTTTCTCTGATTCTGAGCATAAATTGTAGGTCGCAGAGTTTGCATATTAATTTCCACTCCTGTTGACCCAAGTCAGTGGGACTAGGAATATGGGGTCACAAAATCAGTCACCAAATCCACTGCAAGTTCCATTTGAAAGAAAAGCAACCAGGGCCAGAATGCACACTTGGGAAGCCTTGTCCTGCTGTGACTGACATGACGTAAGCCTGAGACCGCAGTTCACAGTTTTATGTGACAGGACATAGGAGTAGCCAACTTTGGGGAAGAGGAGGAGGAAAGCCTAAGGACGATTCTCTCCGGAAACAGGAAGAAGGGCCTGTTGTTCCAACAAGGCTTTTGGACAGAGGAGTTTGACAGGCTTTGGAGAAGCAATTGCAATGTCCAGAGGCTACCAAGAAGCAGTGTTCAGACCAGAGGAGCAGCCCCTGTAGTGCTGGGGGATGTCCGTCAACCTCTTTAGAAATACCCAGCTCAGAGTTTCACAGTGGAGACTGTGGAGAGAAAAGGATAACTCTACTACTCTTTTCTTTCCAAATTCCCTTTTATTTTCTTTTTGAGGAGGTTGTAATCTCATGAGCATCCCATATATCCTGTCTATAGCAAACACTTGGGCTATGTGCATCAGAATTGCAGAGTGCTTCCAACAATAAAGTTTCTGGACTCTACCCCCTGCTGCACTGCATACGCTATTTCGGGACTTTTAATGTGGTGGGGGGAGGCTGGGGATTTAGCTCAGTGGTTCCAGCACCTGTCTTGCAAGCAAAAGGACCTGGGTTCGATCCCCGGTAACCACATACCATACTGGGCATGAAGACTCACACCCAGCAGCAATCAGTACCACATACCACCGTGCCGGGCGTGGTGGCTCACGCCTGTCATCCCAGCACCCAGGAGGCAGAGGCAGGAGGATTGCTGTGATGTGAGTTTGAGGTTGAGCTCAGGGCAAGCCTACAAAGTGAGACCCTGTCTCAAAAAAAAAAAAAAAAGAATAGTGTGTGTGTGTGTGTGTGTGTGTGTGTGTGTGTGCATGATCTGTATTTTAATTGATATTCCAGATGAAAGATGAGATCCTTTCTTCGACATTAAGATAGCAAGGTATGGGTACATGAACCTAACCATGCCAGTCCCTTGGTAAAAGCCCACAGATGCCTATATCCTTTACTCAAAGGCCTAAAACCTCACAAAGACACCTGGAGCCCCAACGACCAATCAGCTCCAGTTTGAAGTGAACTACGAATCACAGATACCACAAACTAATGCTCTCTTGTTCCTCATGCCCTATGGTTCTTACTCTTGGATACTCAAGACGATGTCTTGTCAGGTCTTCATGACCACTTCAACCATTACCTGCTTCTAGACGTCTCCCTTGTAAGCCTTTCCCCATCTCCAAACTGGGTAAACATGAGTTTCTGTCTGCATAGTACTCTCTGCCAGCCTTTCTCATCTGGGCACTTTGGACACACTGCCCTGGAAGTGTGAAAGGCTGTCTTGTTCTTGCAGAATAATTTGCAGTGTCCTTGTGCTCTGCTCGTTAGGTGCTGTGCACTCCTCTAGTTGTGGCCACCACGGTGTCTTTGGCTGAGTGTAAGGACACGTGTCAGTAATCTCTGCACCATGGGAGGTTGAGGCAGAAGGACTGCAAGGTCAAGCTCAACCTGGCAACTGAGCAAGTTAGTGAGGCTTTGTATCAATATAAAAAATTGAGAAATGGCTGGGAATGGAGTTCAGTGTAAAGATCTTGAGTTCAATCCTCAGCAAAAGAAAAAAGAAGAAATGTGGAAAGGAAAGAAAGAGGAAGGGAGGGAGGAAATTGTTAAATCACCAAGAAGAAAATATTATCCTGAGTTGAGAACACTGTTCTATGCTTCCACTAGATTTCTCCACAGTAAAAGACACATAAAATTTATTTTTGTATCACCTTCCTCAAAGAGAGCCTTTGATGCGCCATTAGACTATTAATACACAAAACTCAATTGAAATGGTAACTATCAAAAACTCTAGTGAATAGGAAAAAAAAGAACTAATATGTCATGTATGAGTACAAATTCTCAATGATACATGTAATCATCATGTATACCAAAAATGTACCAATTCACTTTATTTAAAAAAATGAACATAGACAAATGAGCTGATACCTCTGTGAGTGTGTGCGTTTCAGTCATTTGGGGAAGGGGTTAGGAACACCAGCCTTGCTTCTCTGCAATGTTATGTGCGCAAATCAGAAGTGGCCCCGTCCAAGGATGAAGTGCAAGAAGGGGAACGGGAGGAAAGGGAAGAAGCCTGATGCAGTCTGTGTGGATACAAATTCCCTACGATGAACGTTATCATTATGTCTGTAGAAAAGACGCCAATCAAATTAATTTCAAAAGAGTAAAAACTAAAGTGCAAGAAAAAGCCTGAGAAAGGCAGCGAGTCCTCAGAAGTACTGCCGCCCTCTGGACCTTGTCCAGCCCAAAGTCTGGATAACGCTAACGGTTCCGATCCGTGCCAATGGCACCGTCCCTCGCGACACTCGCAGAGTCTCTTTAATGCGGAACATAGTATGTACGAGAACGCTATTGAAAATGACTGCGCCCCCAGTGGAGATGAGACTGACATCATTAGCAGCCATAAGCAAAAGGCCGTAGGAGAGATTCTTTGTGCGTGTGCTACAGAACAGATACTTCCTTCCTTGTCTCAGCCGGAAGACGGACTGCCACAGGACAGGGAGCCTTCTCAGCCCTCGGTGCAGTCAGTGCGGGGTCTTTGGGGGGCTGTACTTCCCATTCTTTGCAACTTCCTTGTTCCTGGTTCCTTTTCAGTCTGTGCTGGGACAACTGCTACTTTCCTTGCTTCCTAACCCCCAAATTAGGGGTGGGAAGTGGGAAGGTTTGGCATCTGTACCTGCCCTGAATTCGAATTCTGAGGACAAACTATCACACACACACACACACACACACACACACACACACATGAAGGAGGTTGCTTCCTTCAGCACATTCTGTGAACTGGCCTCTGGTTATTTATGGCCTGTGAGCAGGGCTGCTCTCTCACTCTAGTTCTGTTTGGCTGTTTTACAACTTCCTCTTACACCCTGGACACTCCGTCACTGCTGCCCCTGCTATCCCAGGGCTGCAGTGGGCTGATTTATAGACCACCACCCCTCCCTGTAGCACAAGCTATTTCAGCTTGCATTCAGCAGAGAAGGACCCTGTTGCATGGAAATGTGGACCTCACTCCCCAAAGGCCATTATCACACCGTCACCCCCTCCAGCCGTGGCTGGTTTGCCTCTGAACTACTTCATGCCCCAAACATGGGCACAGCAAAAGTTCCTCCGAATGATAAAATTCTGTCTCAAACAGGAAAACTACTCTCTGGCTGCAGGGGATGATTCCAAATCATCTAATCTAGCTCTTTCATTTTAACCCAGGAACACTGAAGCCTGAAGAGTTTAAGTGACTCATTAGTATTTTCTTTGCTGTTTCAACCATTTCCAAGGGTGAATCAGAATCATTCCATTACTCATTCTCTTTCTCTCTCTCTCCTCTGAGGATTGAACTCAGGGCTTTTACACTGGGCTATGTCTTAGCCCATTTATTTATTTTCAAAATTCTTTATTTTGAGACAGAGTCTTGCTAAGTTGCTGAGTTTCCCGGGCTGGATTTTTACTGTGTACCCTCTGCCTCAGCCTTCCAGAATGCTAAGATTATAGGAGTGTGTCTTTGATTTTCTTTTAAAAAAGATACTTTTTTTAGCAAAGAGTAAAGCATTAAAAGAAGTGATAAACGTTGTTTTTAAAATAATGAGATCTGTGCTCATCTTTTCTATAATTTCAGAGCTTTTTGAATGATAAGTACATTTTTATAGTTTTTGTTCACTTCGCCATCTCAGAGATAACTGTTTTGTCATGCAAATTGAAAGTAGTTCTAGTCTGTCTTCACATTTTTATTACATGGATTTTTTTTTTCAGATTACCTAGATTGGGGGAAAAATCATCATTGAAAAATTTGTATCGCTGCCATGTCTCTCTCCGAGAGTTTTGGAGACCCTGCAATGCGGATGCCTCTGTTTGCTAGTTTCCCTGATTGCTCTTCAGCACATATGGGAGACCCGGAAGCCTGCTGCACCCTCAGAGTGCTGAGTTATACCTTGTTGAGCTGAGCAGTGGTCCCTACGGACTCAGGGCAGTAAAACAGTAAAAAAAAAAAAGTGCAGTGGGGTGGGGTGGGGTGGGGGTGGGGGTAGTCTTGGAAACTAGCATTGAGTTTCAAAGCTTTGTTTTGCTCAACATAGATGCAAAGAAAGAGCATAACCATTATTCACATCACAAGTGTTTCTGCAAAAGAGAAAAGAAAAAAATAAAAACCAAAATATGTTTTGTACAGGTACAAATTGCCAATGATGAGTGGGATTGTTACATATGCCTAAAATGGACCAATGAATTTAAGGACAAAAAGGAGTACGTATGAGCCTAACAACAAGTAGGGTATAATCTCAGTCACCCCTGTTTTTATTTGGGATGAATGTCTCCAAATTGATATTTGGAAGTCACAAGTCTAATCAGACCAAACACCACAGATCTGAAATAGAAAGTCTTCTTACAATGGGCCAAAGTTATTTGATTTGCAGTACGATCACCCATCGCTTACACTGGGTGACTGTAGTGGGACCACGGTAGTTTCTCTGTCTGAAGATTTCTAGATTCAGATCAACAGCATAGTGAAATCATTGTATCCAGACACACTTTGTCACACTCCACAAAGCATTTACCTCACTGTTTCTTCCTCTTTAAAAGAAAGGGTATGTTTGAACAAGGTGTACTATGAAATGAAATAGTAAGTATGAAAGCACTCAAGTAACTATGTAACGGAAGTTTTGTCAGCACCTCTAAATTTTGTGGACCTTTTCTTTAATGAAAACTTTACCTAATGTGGGGACACAAGTTTTGAAATGGGAGTTGAGTCAAGTTTACTCATATAAACTACTTCCTGTAGACTGCCAGTTAGATATTCAATGATTCTGTGAACTTACAGCTGCCAGAAAATTTTAGTAATTATCTGCTAATGCTGATTTAAGAAAATGGCAGTAGCTAGTGTTACTTTTAAGTATTAGGAGCCAATCAATTATCTCAGATCTTCATTTCTTTATTTGTTTTTTTGCTTTGTGAGACAGGGTTTCTCAATGTAGTTCAGGCTGGCCTTGAACTTCCTATGCAGTCCAAGCTGTCCTCAAACTCATGGCAATCCTCCTCTTCAGCCTCCTGAGAGTTGGGGTTGCAGGCATGCCAGACTTGATCTTCACTGCTTTATGCATTTGTGTTTGACATGAAGTAAGTAGAAGAAGATGCTAAGTAAAACAAGTCTCTTGAGCATTACTGAGTCATCTGGATATAAATATAAACTAAGGCTTAGTTATGACAAATTCTCAGTCTGTTTAGCCATGAAAGCACATTTTTTAAAACTTATTTATTTAGTTTAAATTTTTATTGTGGTCAGAATTTAACAAGAGATCCACTTAAAAAATTTTTGAGTGTATGTCGCATTATGGACAACAGCTATTTCAGAATTGTGTCAATTTAAATACAACTCAATAAAATGTGTTCTCTTGGAAGAGTATTTTTCAACAGACATCTTGCTATGTTCTTTTAAGAAGCACAGAAATTTCTGTTTGGATATTTCTTTCTGTGTCACTAGCTTTAATAAATGATTTTGTCCTCCTTTAAAAAAAATTCCTTACGAGGCTGTGTTAATCTCTTTACAAACTCTGGTTAAACTTATTAAAATAAATTTTACATAAATAAATGTCAGCACTTAAAATAAAATAGGCATTGGATTATTTTTAGTTCCTTCAGTCCACTGAAATACATGACTTGGTTCTCCATATACAGTACGTTAATGCCAAACGTTTGCAGTATGTGTGATACCCAAACTGCAGTGAAGCTCCGATGATCTTTTACAGATTTTCTTGCAGAGGTGAGCAAAGAGTTTGGAGGGTTATGAAACCTTTTGACTCAGCGCACGCCAGCCTCCTCCCTCAGCCTTTCTCCTTCCTGCCCCCTACTGACTACAAACAGGCGTTGACTTAGCAAAGTGACCCATGCAGAGCAAAATCACAATTCTGCCTGTTCTATGGGCCAAAGTCATACACGTAAGTTAAAGAATCATAAAGCTTGCTTTTTTCTTTTTGTCTGACTCTAGGAAAATCTAGTAAAAATATAAAAATAAAGCAATACTAGCAAACATCAGCGGAAAATAAAAATCACTTGCTAAGTCTATTTTCAAAAGAACTATCAGCATGTGTTGTGTCTATTTTTCAATACAACACACATACGCCACTATTAGTGTGTGTGTGTGTGTGTGTGTGTGTGCGTGTGCGTGTGCGTGTGTGTGTGTGTGTGTGTGGTGGCAGGGATCGAACTCACAACCTTGCACTTTCAAGACAGGTGGTGGCACCACCGAGCTAAACTCTCAGCCATACTCTTCTGTTTAAAGCCTTATCTGTATATGGGAAACTCTTTCCGTGTTGTTAGAGTTCAGATGGGGGCAACTGCCTCATTTATTTGGAAGGCAAATGGGTCACGAAGATCCCACACACATCAACGGCTTAATCCACTAATAAGCCCATAGCTAACTGTGCTGTCAGGAGGTAGAGTCTGGCTGGCCTAAGGGTGCTGGATTACACAGCCGTGCACCCTTTTAAGTGTGCAGCGTTGTTGATAATGCTTTTTAAACTATCAACAGAAAAAATAATGAATGATAACTATGATTCCATTGCATATACTTTTCTAGAAACTGTAGCCCAATGGTTTTTAAGTCCGTTTTAAGAAACATCCTCTGTAGTACATAAGTTCTTTCGTGCAGCCTCAAGATTCATAAATAAATAGAAAAAAAAAAAGAATTGGTACAGATCTTGGAAGTGACGGTGAAGTTATCTCTGTTTTCCCCATCTCTTATTTTTTATGTTGCTGTTTATTTGAGACAGGGTCTCATTTTGTAGCCCAGGGTAGCCTTGAACTCACAGAGATCCCCCTGCTTCTTGCTTTTCCTTTCTTACTATACTAGCTGTCTAGAAAACAGAGTACAACTTTGAAACAAATGCAGCAAGTCACAGAACTAAGGTGTCAGATCATCTGTACATAAATGAAGCAAGTGTCCATTATTGCTGGGATTCCCATGCAGGCCTTGCACCTGCTAAGCGAGAGCTCTGCCATTGAGCTTCATCTCCAGCCCAGATTTCTGACATTCTTTCATCAAATAGGCATTTACTCCCTAACTGAGTGCCAGCTGCACACTAGTGGACAGCGGTTACAGTGGTGAGCATGACACGGGTCCCGCTGTTGAGCCTACGATTTGATGGGAGAGAAAGATGCTCGGACAGTCACACAGCAGGACGCTTAGCCTGTATTTACTTCCTGGGTTCCTCCTGTCTCCACGTGGGATACAGATCTCATTACAAGTGGTGGTGGATTTTATGCAGGGATGGGAGTCGAAGGAAACAGCCTACGGTGGGACTGTCGGCACTCGGGCACCAGGCATGGGGACAGCTGAGGGTGTGGGCCCCGTGAGTGAAGCAGGGAACACAGAAAAGCTGGAGGTCTGAAAGTCAAGGAGCCCTGACACCATCCAGAATTGGAGAATAGGTGACGCATCCCCCCTAGCCAGGGAGGGGAGGGTGTAGATGCTGAGGGTAGCCACGCAGACAGGAGCCAGTCTGAGGACACAAACCGGAGCCTGAATTGCACTTCACCCAACGCAAGCCCCTGGGAGGGCCTTCAGGGGCAGAGCGAGGGATCTCAGACTCTTGAGCATCTTCACCCGGCCCTCCGAGCCTCCCCGCGAAGAAGGGACTCCAACAGGGAGACACTCAGCAGGACACTGGGAAGTGGTAGTAGTCAGGGAAAGGAACAAGGTTTCAGCTACTGTGGGCAGTGGAGAGAGGAACAAAAAGAAGGACTTTGAGTTATGGGAGCAGCAGAATGGCAAAATCCGGTGACAAATCACATGTGCAATGTAAACCAGATAAAGGAATAGCGTGGTAAGGTTTCCAAACTTCCAAACAACTCCAAAAGGACACGTGACCCTCCCGTGAGAAAAAAACAGGTCACGTGACCCTCCTGTGATAGAAAACAGAGAGGCCCTCGTGAGCTCATTTCTCAGATGGAAATTCATCCCCTGAAGTCACTCAGGGCACAGCCCCCCTTCCCAGACTTCACGCCTCCTCTCTGCCGGGCGATCCAGGTGCGCGGAGAACAGTCTGACATTACTGCCAATTAATATGAGTATCGCTCTGTACTCCGGGATCACAGCCCAGTGAAACTCGAGACTTTGGGCTGAAATGTTCTGGGGTTGAACTCGGATTCCTGGCGGTGATTAGTCAGGGAAACGGAAGGACTGGGTAATACAATACATCCAGTTTGTCCCTGGAATATCCCCTCACTGGAACACGGGTGATGACTTTATTTTCTGGCCCTTCCCAGGACTGAAGCAAAGGTAGCTTTCTGAACTGTCAGCTTCATGGAACGCCTCTGAGTTAGCAGGCAAAACTATCAACTCGGGTTTCCTGACACCTGATTTGCATGTTATTTATATGAGCAAGCTAAATATACTAGGGATGTCAGTCTTTGTGAATGTGTAGCAGTATGTTTGGGCTGATCGAATAACAAAGTTATCCAAGGTCCTTGCGTCTTGATTCTCTTATCTATAAAGTTAAAGAGATAGGCTAGATCATATATTAGCCATACAGACCTAATTCCATATGCACGCATTCACATGGACAACTGGGTAAGGAAGGAATTTTCCCAGGTACACTTTTGTATTTTTCTTTTTTTTTTTTTTAAGGTTTTTTTGAGACAAGGTCTCGCTTTTTTGTGGTTCAGGCTGGCCCTGAGCTCAGCCTCAAACTCACATCACAATCCTCCTGCCTCTGCCTCCCGAGTGCTGGGATTACAGGCGTGAGCCACCACGCCCAGCACTGTGGTATGTGGTACTGGTTGCTGCTGGGGTGAGTCTCCACACCCAGTATTGTTATGTGGTTATTGAGGAATTGAACCCGGGCCCTTGCACTTGCAAGACAGGCGCCAGAACCACTGAGCTAACTCCCCGGCCCCACTTTTGTATTTTTCAAAGCCACAAAATTCAGATATTGCCTTTAATTTTTTTCTTGTATATTTAAATTGCTTGTTTATTAATAGACAAGGAGATCATGAATGCACAAACAAAAGAATAAACAGAAGGTAGTATTTGAATTCTTTTCCACTTTGAAAGTATATAGTTTTATTGTTACAATTGGCTCATAAAAAGCTTTTTAGAAATAAACCGTTATGTGCATAACCTTATCCGAAGCCCTGGTCAGTCACTGCTTCGTGTCTGTAGTTCCATCATCACAAGTGAGACCAACAGAACTGACTCACCAGCTCCGCCTCTGAGATCTAAGGTGAGGGACTTAATTTCTCTTAACCTCGGTTTCTTCCTGTAAACCCTAGAGCCTAGAACAGAACTGATTTCAGACTGACATTACGGGTATTAAATAAAAACACTTTGAATAGCTTCTGGTTCATAATAAATGCTTGATAACATTAAACTATCATTAACTGATTTACAAGTCACTGTGGAGGCCTTCAGCGGTGTTCTTGACCATGTATAGTCCTCCACTGCCCTAACGTAAGATTTTTGAAAATTCCCTAGGAGATGATGCAGAAGTTCAAGAGACAGGGGCAACTAACGGGATTTGGGAAGATTCTTTCTTAGTTTAAGGTTTACAACAGCTCCACAAGGAGTTCAAACAAAGAGAAGTTCCAGCTTTTAGACGTTTTGTCAAAGGGGGTGATTCTTCTAGTGACATGGCAAGTGAGTTTACTGGAACAGGGCAAGGGCAGATTTTTGTAACTTTGCCTCAAAAGCAGACAGTGTCTTATGAGTCATACATAACAGAGTGTCATAAACTTGGTTTCCAGGACATCTTTGTCAATTTTATCTGTATCAAAGCAAGGAGTTACAGTGGGGGAAGGAGATGCCCAAGACTGGGAAAGATTTGTAATTCTTTAAAACCTGCTTCCCAGGCATGATGTGTGTTAGTAAGATTTTTCTCCTCTGAAAAAATGCCCCCCCCCCCCATAAAGGTATCAGGAAGAGGTGTATTTTGGCTTGCAATTTTAGAAGTTTTGGTTTCGTGGTGGCCTGGTGCCACTGCTTTGGGGTTTACCTGGTTGGGAGAGGGACATGGCAGCAGACATGACCTGTCCATTTCGTGGCACTGGGAAGCAGAGAGGAAGAGGTCAGCTTACCGCCTGTCCTTCCGCTTACGTGCTCAATGACGTAAATTCCTTCTACTAGGCACCGCCCACTAAAAATCCCACCCCTTCTGGGTCCAAGCCTGCGCCTACAGACTTTCCCAGGATATTTAAGGTATGAACCAGAGCACAATAATACAAATTCAACCAAATAGTACTAAACTATTTTGGATGGAAAAGGAAGCAGATGAAAATGGACTTTTTACAGAATTTAGAAATTTCTATTAATAAGTGTTGTTTTACTCTATAGAATGCTTTTATTAACATTATATACTTGACTGATTGAGCAACTCATTGGGAAAAGTATTATTATTTTTGTATCTATATTGAGTAAACAGTTTTGGAAAATTAAAATGACCACTCTCATTCTTAAAATGTCTAGAACCCTGATTATAAACCTTGACTTGACTGTAGAAATGCACTTGCCAAATTAGCTTTGTAGTTTGCAAAATGTCCCTGGAAACAGTGACAGTGAGTGGTTCTGATCTTTATCGAGATGTTCTTATGATGATACCATTTATTTTATTTATTTCTCAGTTGTTTTTGTGGGAATAAAAATCTATACACTTTCACTTCTCCAATTTTTAAGTAAATACTGGTCGGTAATCTATATGTTTTCTGTGCAAAGTAAGGAATTTATGAACATTCATTCATTCAATGACTGTTAATAAAGTTCCACAATAATGTTTTTCTTTTTCTTCTACTATTTTAATGGCAATTCTAGCATATTTTACCACTATTTCAGTTATTTATTTAAATTATTCTCATATATCCTGATGAAAATAATATTTATGGACTAATTCCTCATCATATATTGGTATCTTATTATGTTTTATGATCATTAAAGAATTAAAACATTACAACTACTGTCCATGTTCATGTGAATTCTCTCCATGTGTAAGTTAAAAGTTTCAGAACATATGAGCAAACACCCTAGAATATATTCTTTCCATCTTCTTCAACCTGCTTTCTTTGTTTGGCATTCTTCTTAAGATTAATTCGTGGTATACAAATAGTTTTTTTTTTTTTTTTCAAAGCTATGAACTGAAAGTGTTACATTTCATCTGTTTACTCTGCGGTTCTAAGTTTATTGTTGCTAGTTTTATGCCACTAACACAATGCACATTTTTATGCAAGATTTATAATTCTCTCCAGTATATATCCAGAAGTGGAACTTCTGCTTAAGCGTATCCTCAAATTTAATAGATTTTGTGAACTAATTTTCTTCTTTTCTTTCTTTTTTTTTTTTATTTTTGGTTGTTATTTGAGACAGTTTCTCTGCAGTTCAGTCTGGCCCTGAGCTCAGCCTCCAATTCACATCACAGCAATCCTCCTGCCTCTGCCTCCCCAGTGCTGGGATTACAGGTATGAACCACCACACCCGGCACTGTGGTATGTGCAACTGATTGCTGCTAGGCGTGAGTCTCCACACCCAGTATTGTATGTGGTTACTGGGGATTGAACCTGGGCCCTTGCGCTTGCAAGACAGGTGCAGGAAACATTGAGATAAATCCCTGCCCTTGTGAACTAATTTTCAAACTACCACTGATACATTACCCAGACTGCTATGTCAAGTTTTCAGTTTCCTATCAATTCCTCAATACTTAGTATCAAAATTTTCAGTCTTTGCCAATTTTATGAAAATAAAATAATATAATTTATTTTGCATTTTACCAGTTCTTATGGAAGCAGAATAACTTTATCATTTGTGTGTCCTTTAGATTTTTCCCTGTTTGCATTTTCAATGACATTAGTTGAGTTCTTTTCATTGATTTCTTCATGTAGCTTCTGTATTTGTCCTTCGTCAACCAGGTGAGTAATACATGTCTTCTACCAATCCATCTGTTGGTTGTCAATGTACTTCTAGCCTATAGTTGAATGGACTTTTCCATGCAGACACACATAAGTCTTTTTATATAGTCTAATGTTTTATAACTTTAAGAAATCTCTAAGTCTTATGTCATGTCACTCCTATAACATCATCTAAAAGCTTCAACATCATGACAATAATTACGCAGTTAATTATTTTATGTGTCTGGAATTTCCATTTTGTATACAATGGATGCAGAAATATAACTTTAGTCAGTTGCTCCAACACAGCTTTTTAAATTAGCACATCTCCTTCAGACACTGTTTCAATATACACATGGATTTACTTATGGGTAGAGAAGTGTTTAGCTTTTTTCTTCCTTGGATTAACAACATATTTTTTCCATGATCACTCTTAATTTATGATTTCTTCTACCTTTAAAATTTTGCTTTCCTGGGCCAAGGATTTAGCTTAGTGGCACCACACAAGTGCAAGGTCCTGAGTTTGATGCTTGGTACCACAAAAGAAAGAAAGAGAAAGAAGAAAGAGAGAGAGAGAGAGAAATAAAGAAAAAGAAAGAGAGAGAGAAAGAGAGAAAGAAGGAAAAAACAGAAAGAAAGAAAGAGAGAGAGAAAGAGAAAGAAAAGAAAGAGAGAGAGAGAGAGAGGAAAGAAAGAAAGAAAGTTAGTTATTGTCTTACCTTTGCCAATGTGTTGAACTTCAACTCTTTGAATTTTGGACTTGGTGTATCAACTCCTTTGAGTGCTATTTATGATTTCAAATCTCATTGGATTTATACTGTAGTTTGAATTGATAGAAATTATACTGTGGTTGAGTTGATAGAATCGATATCTTTGAAATATTACATGTCTTAATGTGTGACTATAGGATCAGTCAGTTGCCAACGCCTGTGAACAGATAGGAATGTGATACAGAGGGCTGACTGCAGGCTAAGCTCTTCGGAAAAGTGCGTGTGCAAGTTTTAGCTTTCAAATATGGGGGGGGCAGGGTATTTTTAGGTTTGGCCTTGTCATCAGAAAAATACCAGTGAGTCTTTAGTATTTATCGAAAACATACTTCATACTTTCCAGGGCTGTCGATTTTAATCAGTGAATTTTAATTCATAAAGATTTCTATGAATTTTTAACGAAAACTTACAAATAATTTATGTTCTTTTTATTGGTGTGGAGTTTTACACAGTATCTTTTTTATGATCAAGTATATGAATTTTATGCTCAAATCTTCCATATTTTCATCATTTGGAGAGTATTTTTTGCTTGATTAATCCATTATTGCAAAGACTCCTAGGGCCAGGAATGGAGCTCAGTAGTGTTGTGTCTGCTTGACAAATGCAAAGTCCTGAGTTCATCCCTAGTACCGAAAAACAGATAAAAACCACAAAAAAACAATAAAATACTCTGACATGTTCCACTGTGGTTGTGCACTTGCTGATATCTCCCTGTACTAGACCAGTTTTGGCCTTACTTAGTTTTAATTGCATTGTAAAATGAATAAAAATGTAAGCATTTAGTATTCTCAAAGCTTTGGACTTTTAATCATTAACTCATACATGTTTTTCTTGACTTGAAGTTTACTTTGTCTGATATTTTTAGTGGCATATCACCTTTCTTTTGTTTGGGGTTTACTTATAGTTTCTATACCTTCCTGTTAGCATTTCTGTGTAACTGTTTTAATTAAATTATCTATAAATATCTATAGCTAGATTCCCCCCAATTTTTATTTTGAATAATGACAAGTACACAGATATATGGAAGGAATAGGACAATAAAAATCTGGCTACCTTTCCTCTAAATTCATTGCTCATGTTTTCTCAGTTTTGCTTTTCTTTCAATTATTCTAATTCAAAAATGAGTACATTTTAGCCCTCTCCTCCTTTTTTTTCTTCAGCACATTTTCTTTCTCTCCTTGAGACAAGGTCTTGCTGTGTTTCTCAAGCTCTTCTTAAAACCGAGGTCTTCCTGCCTCAGCCTCCTGAGTAGCTGAGATTATAGGAATAAGCCCGTTGCACCATGCTATTTGATCATATTTTCTGTCCTTCTCTCTCTAATCCTAAACTTTTAAAAAACATTTTAAGGGCAAGTTTTAGACTTCATGTCGCTTAAGCTTAAATACTTCAGTGGGAAATCATAAATATAAGGATACTGTCTGCTATGCCTGGAATGTAATGATCAAAAGCACAAAATTTAACGTGAATATAGTAGTACTATGGCAACTAGAATCTGTATTCCTATTTCAGACATGCCAGCAATGTCAAGTAAAGCTTTTCTTTCTCCTCTTTTAAAGCAAAATCTTCTGCAAGACCATGAATATCATCTCCGGTACCAAAAAAAAAAAAAAAAAAAAAAAAAAGTCTGGCCTAGAGTAATATCTTAATCATCTTTTTTATCCCCTGGACACGATACCTGACTCCTACAACTTGAAGGAAGGGAGGTTTATTTTGGCTCAGTTTTAGAAGGCTGAATTCTTGCATGGTCAGGTGTTCCTTGTATGGTGCAGGTGCCTGGCTCGAGAAAAACTGTTGATATTGTGGTAGCCAGGAAGCGGAGAGTGAAGGGAGTAGTGGAGGATAAAACCTACTAGGCCACGCCCCCAAGGACCTGCCTCCAGCCAGGCCCCACCCCTAGCCGCACCTCCAATCCTGCACTCCTCAGTGGACCGATTCACTGATGGGTATGGCCAGCTCTGAATGCTGCAGGCTCAAGACTTTGGAGGACAGTGTAGATCTAACCACGACAGACACTTACCTAGTTTTCTCCACAGTGTATGAGAGTTCTATGGTCATTAATTTTGTCCTTCCTGATTTTGATTTTGATTTTTTTTCAGATACTAGAGACAGAGCCTATTAAATCTAGGCCCTTAGCACTAGCGTACATCTCCAGCCCTTTCTTTTTTGTTTCTTTTAAATTCTGAAACAGTCTCACTAAGTTGCTAAATCGCCCAGGTTATCTAAAGCCAGCATTGATTATGTGATGAGTTCAAGGCTAGTCTGAACTATTTAGCAAGATGCTCACTCAAAAAGCCAAACTAAAAAAAATTTTTTAAAGACTAATAAAATCAGAACTAAAAAAAAAAATTACCCAGACTGGGCTTGAACTTCATGATTCTCCTACCTCAGCCTCCTAGAATGACGAGATTGCAGGCATGCCCCAACATACACTGCATGACTTTGAAACCTTTGAAGAAGATAGGTTGGAGATTTTCAGGATGCCACTCAGTTGAGCCTCGTCTGATATTTTCTCAGAAGGTTCAGACTGTACATTTTTGACAAGACTAGCATAGATTCATATTGAGTCATTTCATCAGCTCCCTAGGATATAGGGAACACAGTTTTGCATCGACACTGGTAGGTTAACTTCAACCACTTGGTTAAGGGGGGTCCTGTAGGGTTCCTGCACTGTGTGATTGCTACTTTCTTCCTTGTGATAGGCATTCAGATGAAGATGTGTAAATATTTTGCTCCACTACCACCTTTTTTGTTTTGGTTTGGGAGACAGGGTCTTGCTGTGTACCCCAGGGTAGCCTCATGAGGATCTTCCTGTCTTAGTCTGGGGTTACAGGAGTGCCCCACAATATTCTGCTCTGAGGCACAGCTTTCTCTGTTTACTTACTCATTTTGGTTTTCCTTTTGTTTTTGTTTTGTTGTTATTTGCTTGATTTTTTTTTTAACTTTGGTGTTTCTGTTTTGTAAATCTTTTCTTCATCACTTGCTATCTTTCTGTGTGATTTATTTTCTAAATTGATCAGCTTTTATTCTTTTTTGCTTATTATTTGTTTCGGTTATAGTTTTTAAAACTGTTTTTAGTTTTTAGTTTTTTGAGAAAGAGTCTTGCTTTGTAGTTCAGACTGGCCCTGAACTCACTATGCAGCCCAGGCAAGACTCCAACTCAGGGCAATCCTCCTGCCTCTGCCTGCCGAGCGCTGGGATGACAAGCATGAGCCACCACACCTGGCTTCTCTGTTTTTTGTTTGTTTGGATGTTGTTACTGTAAAGCAAAATAAAACATTTATAATAGTCAAAAAAAAAACCCTATGCAGTTCAAACTGGCCTGAATTCAACATGTAGCCCTGGAACTCACAGTGACCCTCTGCCTCAGGCTCCTGAGTGTTGGAATCACAGGCATGTGCCACCACACCAAGCTTCAGAGAGAGCCTGTGCCAAGGGATGGTGGAAGCTGATTATCAAACTTTCCGCAGTCAGGACTCCAGGGTTGAATGCAGAAGTCATGCATCTCTTTGACATGATTCCTCTAGGATTTGAGCATCTCAAGTATTAGATGATTACCTTAAAAGTTCTCCATTTTACACCTACAATGGTTGTTTTTCCAAGAAGCTTTCAGTATAGAATAATAGATAGAAGCCAAGACTAGGTCATTAAGTGTGCTCTTTGGTAATGGGAATTTACAGGAAACTATAACTTCAATGCAGTTACACCACTTTATAGCACAGAGCTATCTACACACATACCCACACACTTATACACACACTCTTTCCTCTTCTAAATCTTATTGCTGCCTAGTATTTCACTGGTGGATACATCAGAACTTGATTTATCCATTCACTCATTGCAGGATATTTGGGTTGCTTTCTGCTTCAACCTAATACAAACACAATTTCTAGCCACATTTTTGTACAAATCTGCGTTTGAGCAATTCTGCGTTTCTTCTCTTGAGTGGAAAAGCTGGATTGTGTGATATGTATATGTTTAAAGTATATGACACTTTCAAGTAGTTTTACAAAGTGTTTATATTATTTCCATTCTTTCAGCAATGTATGAGAGTTCTAGTTCTTCATCCCCATCTTTACTATCACCTGCTTTGATCAATCTTTTTTTTTTTTTAGTTTTACTCATTCTAGTAAGTTCATTATGGTATCTGATTGTGATTTTAACTTACATCATCCTCAAGACTAAAGATGTTCAGCCTTTTCTCACATTCCTAATTATAATAGTTCTTTGGGGAAACATGAACTTAAAAGATTTGCCCATTCTTATTTGCCCATTCTTATTTCATTCTTATTTCTTATTTGCCCATTTGGAATGTCAGACCCTTAAGTGTCACATGCACAGTTAAACTAAACAGCACCAAAATGAATGTTTCTTATCTGCAGTTTAAACAAAACTTTGACCTCATCTTCCCCTATTTGTCAAGAATTGTGGTTCCACTTTTTTCCCACTTTTCCTTTTTTTAACTTCTCCCCCCACCTACTCAGCCATCTCCTCAGCTCCCATTCTGCTTTTTTTGGAACTAAAGTCAGAAACCTTTGGCATTTTGGTGTACCCTTATGTCTCTAAATTGCTCATTCACATTTCCACTTCTTTATAGCTCTGTGTTGCTTCCTGGGAAATTTCCTCCCAGCTACAGTCATGTTTCTCTCTTGAACTGTGGCTAACAACAATTTTTCCTATCTTTTAAGTTGTCAATTCTGATGACTACATTTTCCATTTGTAGAAAGTCTTTGTGGTTCTTTTTCACTCTTGTTTATCTTTTTCTTGGTGCCCAGTCCTTTCATCACGGTTTCTGGACCCTCTTGTTTTGTCTTCATTAGGGATACATTATACTATTACTCCTATAGCGATCTTTCGATCTGTAGTTCATCTGTTCGTCCTCATTGGTCCTTCCTGTATATTTTGTTTGTAGTTCTGTTGTATATCTGGTGCTGGCTCTCTCCCATGAAGAGCAAGCTCGGGGCCTCCCCTGCCAGACAAGTGGCCTGCCACTGAGTTACACCCTCAGCTCTGTTTCCTCAGGTCATGGTGACCACTTTTTTTTTCTTTTTTTTGAGACAGGGTCTCGCTTTGTAGTTTAGGCTGGCCCTGAGCTCAGCCTTGAACTCACAGCAATCCTCCTGCCTCTGCCTCCCAAGTGCTGAGATAACAGGCGTGAGTCACCATACCCGGCACTGTGGTATGTGGTTCTGGTCACTGGTGGGTGTGAGTCTCCACGCCCAGCATTGTTGTATGTGGTTACTGGGGATGGAACTTGGGCCGTTGCACTTGCAAGGCAGGTGCCAGAACCACTGAGCTAAATCCCCAACCCTGATGACCAATTTTTGCAAATTCATCTTCTGTGGGTGTTGTTTTCTCTGTGGTAAGTCCACGTGTCCTAGATGGGAAAGTCTCCCTGGTTTTGATTCTGGAAGGGTCCCAGGGGTTCAGTGGTCCTGAACCAGGTTGTGTAGTCATTTATCTTCTTTAGGCGCCCAGGTAGTGTAGGTGACATAAACTTGAATGCTATCTCCAGCATACTATTTCTCCTAAGTACTTTTTTATTACTTTTCAGCTGAGGAATAACCTGAGCTTCTCTGTGGGCTCCACGGTCCAGGGACTGAGACCTCTGAAGGACAACGATAGCTCTTAGATGATTCAGTCTTTATGAGGATATCTGAGTCCAACTTCACCACAAGCTGAGGCCAGAGCTGTGTCCTCAGGTCATGTGTGAGTGTTATAATCTCAGCCCACACTTCCTGGTGTTTCTGTCTGTTGGGATTTTGGGGAGTTCTGAATTCACTCCTCCTCACCTGCATTCTGAGTCCATTTAGCAATAGATGATAAAGTTAACAGTGGATCAGCATTTCACTTTATTGCAAGAGAGCTGCCTAAAGAACAGGGCTCAGGTCACTGTCAACAACAGAATTGCAACACTGAACATTCTCCTCCTCAGCTAGTGCTGGGTCCTGTCCCCTTGAGCACTGCGTAATCTGAGACAGATGAAGATGCCTAAATAATTGAACAGGTGCCAAAAAGGAGCTTAAATAAGGCCGATCCAGACACATCCAGTGTCCCCTTTACTTCCGCTCATCAACCACTTGAATCACCCCTCTTCTCCTGAGGAGCTCAGTGTGTGAGGGAGGCCAGTTTACTCTCCTGGAAATTCCTCCAAGAAAAACACGGTCTGGTGGTAGTGGAGACGTCCACTCTAACAGCATCCATATGCTTGTGTCACTGGCTTTCATTTCTTCCTCTCTGTCTCCTAAAATATGTTGTGCACCTTTTCAAATTTAAGCTGAGCTACATCTATATAACTATTTTGGGTTTGTGCTGTGGTTTGTAGTTAAGATATCCCCCCAAAGGCGCATATATTGGAAGCTTGGTTCCTAATACAGCAGTGTTCAGAGGTGGAGCTTTTGGATGATAATTGGATCATGACAGCTTTGAGTTCACCAGTGGATTAATCCATCTACGGATTCACAATTTGATGGGATTAGCGGAGGTGGAGGAAAATCAAACACTCTGGCCGGGTTGAAGGGACTGGATCATGGAACTGCCCCCTTGCGGACGGTATCATGCCCTTGCCCTCTTCCTCTCTAGCTCTTTCTAGCACTCTTTTCTTCCTGGGTGTTCTGGAGTGAGCCGCTTTCTCTGCCATGCCCTTCCAGGGTGATGCTTCTGTTTTGCCACAAGCTGAAAAGCAAAGTTGCCTGACCATGGACTGAAATCTCTGGAACTGTGAGCCAGAATAAACCTTCCTACTTTTGGGTTTCTTTTCTCAGGTATTTTGTTACAGGGTGGAAAGTGAACTAACACAGTCTGTATTTTCTAGCACTTGTATATTTAAGAAAGCTAAGAGCTTTGGCTGCCATGTAGAGAGAAGTTCATGCAAAGAGCTTTTTTGTTTTTATTTTATTTATTTTTATTTTTATTTTTTTTGAGACAGGGTCTCGCTTTGTGGTTTAGGCTGGCCCTGAGCTCAGCCTCAAACTCACATCACAGCAGTCCTCGTGCCTCTGCCTCCCGAGTTCTAGGATTATAAGTGTGAGCCAACACACCCAGCACTGTGGTATGTGGTACTGGTTGCTGCTAGGCGTGAGTCTCCACACCCAGTAAGGTATGTGGTTATCAGGGGATCGAACCCGGGCCCTTGCGCTTGCAGGACAGGCACTGGAACCACTGAGCTATATCCCCGGCCTGTATTTATTGAAAGAAACAAGCTGGCCTATGAAAGCAAATATTTAAGAAGAAACTTTTTCTACCTCACTTTTGGATCTTTCAGTTGCACAAAACAAAACAACAAATGACTTCTTAACATTATTCTGTTCTGCACTAATATAATAAAATAAATAGGATTGTAAATCTCAACATATCCAAGAATACATGCATTTTTTCCCTGAGTTTTATACACACTTTTTGGGGGGAGGGGTACAGGAATTGAATTCAGGGACTCGCACTTGCTAGGCAGAAGCTGTGCTGCTGAGCTACCTTCCTGGCCCTTATACAGGCTTTCAAACCCTTGTGTGAGATACAATTTTAATTTTGTGCCTTATATTTTCCATGAAGCCACTTTTAGTCTCAAGCGTATATTTTTTTTCTCTTGTTACATGAGGGTATAGAGTCAGCTTCAACAAAGTAAAGCTTTCTACTGTATCCCTTAAGAATATTTGGAAATACCTCATGATTTCAAAGTAGATTCCTTTCCTAAGAAATGGATTTTAGTTTAAATAAGTATTTACAAATAAGGGAAAATTTACCAGTATTTTGAAAACAACAGGAAAAAATCTCTCCAACCATGACCTTTCTTTCATCCCATACAAAAGAATAGAACCAGTACGGCATCGAATAAAGCAATAATTTATCTCAGGTTGAAACAAATAGCCAAATGTGGCCTTGTGTCCCTTCTTATAAACTGGTGTCAAAGACAGCTGAATTTAAAAAAAAAAAAAAAACAGGCCTTAGAAAATATTATAAAACAGTTAGACAAGCACAGGGCCTCCAGGGAGTCAATACAGAAGACAATTGAGGCCTATTTACTGAAGACTAGGACAAAATCTCCCCGGCCATTCCTTCCAAATCTTGTTCTGTCGCTTTATGCTTGCTACATCACTAGATTCTCCCTTTGGTCTCCGTTTAATCAACATTACCTAGGTGACTATATTTATTGTAATCTTATCGCCCGATCATACTTTTGTCCCCCCTCCTGATTTCCTATTGGATCAGTATTACCTAAGGAATTGCATTTGTAACTTTTTTTAGTTGTTTTGAGACAGGGTCTCAAACTCAGGCTGGCCTCCAATTCATTATTTTGCCCAGGTTGGCCTTGAACACAGCAATCCTCTTTTCTCAGGCTGTCAAATGCTGGGATTATAGGCCCGCACTACCAGGCCTGGCTACCCTTGTAATCTTATTAGTTAAACTTCTTAGTTTTGTACCTTGTACTCACTTCACCTTGTATTGGCTTTGCTCAACAAAACACATTTGAGAAGCAGGAGTAGATGCAACCCATTTCTAGAAAGCAACCCATTTCCAGTCCTTCTTCTGTCTCTCTTAGGCAAAAGCTGTCTTTTCCTTACATTCTTCCTACTCTTAACCTCTGCTGTGCCTAGAACTCATTCATTGATTTTAGAGAACACGAACTTGGCATTTAAGATATCTAGTAGGGGGAGTTATATTTCCCTTGCATTACTCAGATTACTTGGCAACCTATATCATTAGTATTGTTTCAAGTGCAGAAATACAGTATTGTAAAGCCAGCAAAAATTCTCAGTGGCCATTTACTTTGATGGGTCCTGGGCAGATACTACCTTACTGTAGCACAAGTGTTGACTTGCTCCAATGATTAGGAAAGGAGGGTTTCTTGAGTTTATTGGCACTAACCCGGCAGTTGCATCACTTTGATGTTGACAAACTGTATAAATTTTAAAAATCCAGCTATCGGGCCAGGGATATAGCTCAGTGGTTTCGGCGCCTGTCTTGCAAGCTCAAAGGCCCAGGTTCGATCCCCGGTAACCACATACCATACTGGGTGTGGAGACTCACGCCCAGCAGCAACCAGTACCACATCCCACAGTGCCGGGCGTGGTGGCTCACGCCTGTCATCCCAGCACTCGGGAGGCAGAGGCAGGAGGATTGCTGTGATGTGAGTTGGAGGCTGAGCTCAGGGCCAGCCTGAACCACAAAGTGAGACCCTGTCTCAAAAAAAAAAAAATCCAGCTATCATCCGCTGGTGGGAAATACCGAAAAGACTTTGAACGATTGAGCTGCACAAATATATAAACTGTGCATGCAGCAGCTGTCCTGCACAACACTTTTCACATCATTTTTTTAACCCTTCATGATCCATGAAAGACCATGGTCAGTGATCTTACAGATCCAAGATGCATTAGATTTTCGAACTGTTTGCCCTTCGGCCTTCTGATGAATCCCACGGAACCCTTTGGGAGCGATGTTTCTGAATGCCTAAGGGTAAGGACAGAAATTATATTTAAGTATAGTTTTAGCATCTGAGTCCCGAGATGGACGAGCAGTTTTGGTCTGTCCCTCTCTCTCAGTTCAACGAAAGTCCCTTACATTCTACCAGAGGGATTAAGGAATGGGCTCCTGAGGAATTCTTTTTCAACTGATATTGTCCTCCTTTTTCTCCTCCACAAGTCTCTTCTCTTCTGTAGGCTTTTCTTCCTTCTGATCAACTTTTTTTCTAATTTTACCTTTTCTATCTTCACCGCCTTTGCTCAGCCCCGCCCCTCCCCTCGATCCCCGCCCACCTTCCCCGCCCCTCGAGGCCCCAGCCTCCCTCCGAAGTCCCGCCTTCCCTCTGCTCCCTGCCAATCACACCGAGGCCTTCTTGTCACCCCGCCCCCCAGGTCACCCCAGGCGGTTGCGGCCTGCGCCCCAGCTGGCGGGTCCCCGCGTGAGGCAGGATGGCGAGCTGCTTCTCGGAGGAGCAGTTCCGGGAGGTGTGCGCGGAGCTCGAGCAGCCAGCTCTGGCCGGAGCCGCCTGGCAGCTGCTGGTGGAGACCTCGGGCATCAGCATCTACCGGCTGCTGGATCCGGTACGTGCGGGCGGGTGCGGGCCGCGCGATCGGCGCCCTGCGGGGGTCGGGGGGCGGCAGCGCGGCCTCCGGCGACTTCGCCTCCCCGGGGTCCTGGGGAGCGGGGAGGTCCGCAGAACTCGAACTCGGGCCGGCCGGACTGGGAAGCAGTTCGATAGAAACTAGTGAGAGCTCGCCCGCGGGTGGGCGGAGTCCTGAGCTTCTGCGCGGTGCCGGGGGCGAGGGTCCCGGTTCCTAAACTACGGGACTGGAGGAGGGCCAGGGTCCTAGGGATTAGATCTGGTGGAAAAGAGGGGCCTAGCGGGACCTTCTGTGCTCTCAAGTCATTTCAGTGACTTGCTTCTCTTGGCCTTCTAAGTTGCACTTAGTAACTTATTTCTGAAGCCCCAAACGGAAAGATTAGCCAAAGTGTAAGAGGTCTAGAGTTGGTCGTTAAGCAGTTGTCTTTACTGTAGGTTTTAGGGGCGGGGGTGGGGGTGAATCCAGGTCGGAGTGCTACACCCAGGCCCACAGGCCTGTCCTAGAAGGTGATCACCTGCTTTGGGATGGTAGCCTGTACGGTCACCCTGTGGGTTAAAAGTCACCAGGTAACTTTAAGTGAAAGGAAGTTTCCTGGTGGAGGGCCAGCTCATTAAGAATGCTGCAATACTGGTACAAATTTTCAGTGCTGATTGTGATCATGATGTGTATATAGAATGGACCAATAAAAGCAATTAAACAGCAAAAAGAAAAGAAAAGAAAAAAGTCCTGGGATTTAGCTCAGTAGTTCCGGTGCCTTGTCTTACAAGCTCAAGGGCTTGGGTTCGATCCCAGTAACCACATAACAGTACCAGGTGTAACCACATAACAGTACCAGGCGTGGAGACTCACGCTTAACTGCAATCAGTACCACATATCACAGTGCTGGGCGTGGTGATCCATTCCTGTAATCCCAGCACTGGGGAGGCAGAGGAAGGAGGATTGCTGTGAGTTCAAAGCTGAGCTCAGGGCCAGCCTGCACTGCAAAGTGAGACCTTGTCTCAAAAAAAAAAAGAAAGAAAGAATTCTAGAGCTAGCCTAGGCGTGGTGATTCACACCTATAATCCCAGCTCTCGTTGAGAGGCAGAGGCAAGAGGATTGCCTTGCATTTGAAGGCCAGCCTGAACTACTAAGTGAGACCCTGTCTAAAGAAGAAAAAAGGGCGGGGATTTAGCTTAGTGGTTCCGGCGCCTGTCTTGCAAGTGCAAGACCAGGGTTCAATCCCCTGATAACCACAAACATACTGGGCCTGGAGACTCACCCCAGCAGCAATCAGTACCACATACCACAGTGCCGGGCGTGGTGGCTCGCACCTGTCATCCCAGCACTTGGGAGGCAGAGGCAGGAGGACTGCTGTGATGTGAGTTTGAGGCTGAGCTCAGGGCCAGCCTGAACCACAAAGTGAGACCCTGTCTCAAAAAAAAAAAAAAAAAAAAGACTGCTAGAGGTGAGAGATACCTAATCCTCACGTGTTCCACCTCAGGTTCACAGCTGGATTAAACAGTTCTGGGAGGAAGCAGCCCTCGCGGTGAAGCATGGACGCAGAGATGGTCGGAGGTGTTGTACTCGGCCCCAGATAGGAAGGTCCATGTCCTTGTGAGTGTAAAATACCAGCTGCTTTTTATTTGAAGCAGTTGCATTTTAGTGTATGTCCAATGTAGTGTTTTTACATCGTGAGACAGAAAGTAAACGTGCAGTAGTTAAGCACTTACTCATCTGTGGACAGGAATGAAAACCAAGCTATGCCTCTCAAGAGGTTTGTTATGAGATAAAAATTAAGTTTGTCAGACGTGTAAAAATCTTTGAGAAGTGTACACAACTCTGAAGTGCACAGGACAGCCCCTAACAACAGAATCATCCAACTCAAAAGCACAATATTGTCAAGGCTGAGAGCTTTACGTAGAGGACATTCACGTTCACGAAGGAACTTTCTCTGAACACATGTAACAAGCCATGAAGAGAGTCCATCCTGTCCAGTTGGGGGTCATTAGAATGTAATACCTCAACTCCTTACAGATGACGAGGACACGTCTTTTATAATCCTAAACAGATACGGGAGGTGGATGCGTTTTCATTTTTTTCTCTACAACAAATTATATTTTGATAGCATCCTTCACCTGGTTCTCAGAGTGAAATTCTACTCTAGATTAATACCATTTGTTTCGGGTTTTTTGTTTGTTTTGATTTGTTTTGTTGTTTTAGTTTTTTGAGATAAGGTCTTGCTTTGTAGTTCAGGATGGTCCTGAACTCACTGTATAGCCCAGGCCAACCTCCAAACTCACAGCAGTCCTCCTGCTTCTGCCTCTCAAGTGCTGCAAGTACAGGCATGAGCCACCACGCCCGGCACTGTGGTGTGTGGTTATCAGTGCTGGGATTACAGGGGTGAGCCACCACGCCTGGCAATTCTTGGCATTCGAAGGACACTAATCTGCTGAGGGTAATTGTCAACCTGTAGATACCCTTGTTTATATCTTCATTTTAAACTTCAGAGGATATAAAAAATTCCCAGCAGTCATTTTGTAGTGGCAGCAGGGTTTCTCTGATGCATCTAGAGGAAGAGGGTGCCTTAACCGGGTTTGTGTCTTACAAGGATGATGGTGAGTATCCATCATCCAGTAGACTCTGAATGCCCGCCGTATACCAGGACCATTGGTTCTAACAAGATAAACAAAAGGCCTACAGCCTGGAGCAGGCAAAATTGACCTCCAGGTGAAACTTTGACCCACAGGTTTGTGTGGAAATGCGCGCGTGTTCAGTCAAAATCTTGTCTTCACCCTGATGATCCCACCTCCTACCAGTGACACCCAGGCGTTTGCAAGAGTGGATTTGGACTGCTGCCTTCCTCTTCTTTGCCTTTGGCACTTTGGGTTCTCAGAACCTCTTACCTAGAATTGCAGTGACTTCTGAACTCGTTTCTAGGCCTTCCACCTCTTTCCTTCTCCATATCCTACACTTCAAGGAGCCGAGGGAGAGACTGTGATCTCAGCACTGCTCTTTGCTTGGTTGAGGTCACCGTATGGCTCATGTTTATCCCTCTCTTCCTTATAATCCAGGCACACATGCTTTGTAGATACTGAACCAATCCTCCCAACCTTTGTAGATTGACCGAACCAATCCTTTCAACCTTATGCTAAAATATCACGTTACTCTTTTACCAACATGAAACTGTGCAAGGAATAGAGCTGAGGTGGTTGATCAAGATTTGAACTGAGATCAGAGCCTGGCTGTCTGGCTCCAGCATTATTCCTTAGAGGCTTGAGCTCCAAACAGAATTAAGTCCCTACTTTCCCTACTTCACACACAGTCTAATAACGCTTCATCTTAGGACGAGTAGGTTCCTCACTGGAGGAGGTCTTCTTCACAGGAGTTTTGAGACTGTATGTTTGTATAATTTCTCCAACCTTTATTGAAGCTCTGCAATGGATGAAATACAATGCCGTGTTGTGTTCTTGAAGAGCCGGGTGGATATTTATGGAGTGGTTAGCTTGGTTGGGTGGATGGGCTTTGTGGGATCAACGTAGCTATCAGTAGATCCTTGCTGGGCTTCCTTCATGTTAACCACAGGCTGGGCTGACTGTGGTTACTGCAGGCAGAGGCTGGCCATCTTTTTAAGGCTCTTTATTAACAGGTCTTAAAACAGGATGGAGACGGCAAAAAGCACCAGGCCTGAAAGAGGCCTAACAAAGTTACTATTATGTGTTTTGAAGACATTGAAATAGCACAGAGGTACCTGAAAGAGTTCAAAGTAACAAGTAAGTTATACTTTAAAGACTCACAACTGTGTCTTCTTTGGGGCAAACACAAAGGAATCTGACTCCTGTTCTGGGCAGATGGACCCTTTTGATGTACAACATTTTGGTATAGTTTTGTTTTTTGTTTTTCAATCGCATCATAAAATTTTAGAGTTAAGTTTCTAAAGCATTCTGCCCAGCATCATCCTCTTTTCTTTTCCTTTCTTTGGTTTCTTTTTCCCTTTTCTTCTGTTTTCTCCTGGCCCCTGTTGTATCGGTAATAACTTACCTGTGAAAAATATTGCAACTGACAGAATGCTATCACAGGTCGTGTAAGTTTTCAGGCTCCCTAAGCCTGAAAAATAGGCAGATATTGGAGGGTGATGGATCAGTCCTCCGACTGCCTAGAAAGGCGGACAGTGAGTGTTACAGTGATTTGCATAATTAGTTTTGTAATACATAGAGGGCTGGGGAGATCCATCTCAGAATGAGCAAAGGTGACTTCGAGGGCAGTACTAATCCCTAGTTGATGGGATTTTATGAGGGTGGTACTGAGAGCTTTGTTGCAA
The DNA here is from genome assembly GCA_004026965.1 of Petromus typicus. Lineage (NCBI taxonomy): Eukaryota > Metazoa > Chordata > Mammalia > Rodentia > Petromuridae > Petromus > Petromus typicus. The sequence continues at coordinate 40,402 of PVIR01008197.1, forward strand.
TAGTGGGTAACAGAGTAATAAAGAACCTGTCCTTCCCCCAACTGAAACCTTTCTCTTCTTTTATTACTATCTTTGAAGAACTAGGATGTCTTTAGCATATGTACTCTTTTCTGTTTTCTTTTTTCTTTTGAGACAGGGTCTCATTGTGTAGTTCATGCTGGCCCTGAACTCTCCCTTTGTGGCCCAGGTTAGCCTTGAACTCACAGCAATCCTCCTGCTTCTGCCTTCTGAGTGCTGGGATTACAGATGTGATCCACCACACCTATCACTGTCATATGGGGATCAAACTCGGGACCTTGCACTTGCCAGTCAGACATGGAACCACCGAGCTAAATCCTAGATCCTAGTATATGTGCTCTTGTCCTTGAGCTAAATCCTAGATCCTAGTATATGTACTCTTGTCCTTGAGCTAAATCCTAGATCCTAGTATATGTACTCTTGTCCTTGAGCTAAATCCTAGATCCTAGTATATGTACTCTTGTCCTTGAGCTAAATCCTAGGTCCTAGTATTTGTACTCTTTTTTTTTTTTTTTTTAGGTTTTTTGAGACAGGGTCTCGCTTTGTGGTTCAGGCTGGCCCTGAGCTCAGCCTCAAACTCACATCACAATCCTCCTGCCTCTGCCTCCCAAGTGCTGGGATTACAGGCGTGAGCCACCACGCCCGGCACTGTGGTATGTGGTACTGGTTGATGCTGGGTGTGGGTCTCCACACCCAGTATTGTTATGTGGTTACCGGGGAATCGAACCTGGGCCCTTGCGCCTGCAAGACAGGCACCGGAACCACTGAGCTAACTCCCCGGCCCAATATTTGTATTCTTGTCCTTGACCTTCACAGTATCTCAGGGCCATTGAGGCCTCAGCTTGTGACTGGAGGCAAAACAGTGATGTGTCTCCCTGTCCTAGTGACACTGGGCCTTCCACCGCTGTAGTCATACTTTACTTGTGAAGTGGTTTTTCCCAAATGTTATGTAGAACGGCTCCCAACAGGATGAGCTCCCCAGGATGAGCTTAGTCTCTTATTTTACAGGTGAAAATAAGACTCAGGTTTTAGGTGAACCACTGAGTCCTCAGAGCTGGCAAGGAGCGTGTCCTCATCTGCTTACATCGACTCAAACCGAATATGCAGCTTACCTGGAGGCCAGGACGACTTTTCTCTCTAGGGTTAAATAAAACTGGTCCCAGCCTGTGTGTTGCTATAAGAAGTAAAGGGATTTTAGAGTCCTGTGGTCCCAGGTTTAAAATCTCACCTCTGCTGTAATGTCATTCGTTGATTCATTCAAGGGATAGCGGTTCAGTGTGTTGCGTGTGCATCTGTTCTCACAAGTTCCAGATCACTGGTGAAATAGAGGGATCCTCATGCTGCCTCAGCACTCTTTTTGAGACAAAGTCACACTATGTGATTCTGGCTGACATCAGACTCACAGTGGTCTTGCTTCAGCCTCCCAAGTGCTGAGGTTACAGGTTTGTGCTGGTACTTTATACTCATTGATGAGAATAATCCCCATAGTGGATCATGACACACTGGGCAAGAAGATGCCACGTGTGAGGAAAACAAGCTGGGATAAAGAGGAGAAATGGCATGGCAGGAGTAGCCAGGAGTGATGGAATATGCTTCGGAGAAAGAAATCTGGACATCTCCAAGGTGTAGCAGTTTGGTGGAGATACAAGTGAAATGTGAGTTTGAGTCACACAACTGTCTGCAGTAGAAATATACTGGACAGTGTATTTCAAATTCAAGAGCTTTGGAATCACTTGGGGACTTTATAAAGGACACCCAGCCCCACCACCCTGGTGATTCAGATTCAACTGGCGCAGGCTGGGCTTCAGTGGTGTTCTCTTGGGGAAGTTGTCCCCTCACAGTGACTTCATAGGAGTCGATTATTCCGACTTTGCTACTTTTGTGTATGTTCAGAGCTCTTCATAATAAAATGTTATTACACAAAAATGAGAACGTTAAAGCTTCCAAAGGGATGTCAATGAATGTGTCGGCTTTTAAAGTAAGGGAACAAGCCATGCGTATTGATACGTGCCTGTTCTCCATGGGACGCTGAGGCAAGAGGGTCGCAAATGTGAGCCTAGTCTGGTGAATTAGGGAGACTTTGTCTCACAAAACAGAACAAAACCAATAGAAAACTAAATTAGGACTGGAGTCGTAGCTTGTTGCGAAGACCTACGTTCCAGCCTCCGTACAAAAACAACAGCACAAGAATGTTCAGTGCTGGTCCGAGTGCCAGGCTGATTGTTTTCCAGAAAGAACCAAAGAACGGGCCAGCAGGCTGCCAGCGCTGAAGTGCCATCAGGTCCGAGTGTAAGGGGTGCATGAGGCGGCCTCGTTGGTCTTTCGGGGTGATGGAAGGGTCTAACAGAAATGTTACATAGCAGAATGCCTCTCAAACTTGAGCGTCATGCTTTAGAATCATCTACCGAGTTACAATTCAGAGTCGAGACCCTGCCGTCTCCAGTTTCTGATTCACTGGGCCCAGTGCAGGGATGAGAGTTTGCAGTGTGTTTGTGTGCGCGTCCGTGCCTGTGCGCATGCGTGCGCCCGGTGTGCGTTTCTCCTTACACTGCATCGCTAAGCAGCTGCCCTGTGATGTCACAGTTGCTGGGTAGATTTGGAGACCACTGGAGTCCTAGGAGCGCCTCAAGAAGTTTCTGTCGAGAGGTGGAGTCTGAGGCAAGAGAGTCCCCTAGAATTGAGGAGCAGTGGGATGGGAAAGGGGAGAGTGGGGAAAAGAGCAACCGAGGAAGAAGCCAGTGTCCTCGGTAAGACCCGCTCTCCCGGACAGTTGGGTGACTGACCTCTGGAGCGAGCCCGGTCTCCTGAGCCGTGCTGAGAGTTCTCCTGGGAGAAGTGGGCAAGCTTTCCCAGTGGTCTACAGGCAGCCTCGAAGCAGCTTTGGACCTTGTTACCATGACAATAACCGGAGCTGTGCCATAGACCGTGAAAGTGGTACGTAGAGGTTCACTTCTTCAATTTAGACAAGTAAATGTGCGTTTTAAAATCCCAGCGGGGGTGATGAGTGGGTTGGTCTCCAGTGTGTCGTGATCCTGGACTGGTTGGGTGAGGAGCAGAGCCCTTCCCCGCTCCATCTTCTGTCCTGTGCTGTTGACCTACTTACTTGCTCAAAGCCCAGCGCCACCAGGAGACACTGCGAAACCACAATCCGGATGGGCTGACTGGGGCCTCAGGAAGGAGGCAGCTCAGTTCACCTGAGGGCTTCCTATGTAATGCACCCATAAAGATTTCAATTTTTTTTTTTAAAAATTAGAAGCTTCCCTAGCGTGGAGCAGGTGGGTCCATTGCATCCTGAATTCTTTTATTTCAGGCTGATAGTCCTATTCCACCCCTTCTTCTACCCTTCTGATTGCCTACCTGATTGATAACATTGTAGATAGCTAAGCTAGTTAGAAAATATTATAAGCACCTGGACAAGGCACAGAAGACAGTTGTGGTCTGAGACTCATTCCCTGAAGGCCAGGCTTGGAGAAGAAGAGAAATCACATACTTCTTGTAAGAATGGGCAGCAGGGACTGATTGTGAGGCATCATTGACCTTGTCTGGGGACCAAAACTTCCCTGGCCCATTCTCTCCCAATCTTCATTCATTCTTTGAACAGTTGCTACTTGACTTGCTTTCCCATTTTATCCCCCTTTAATCCATATTACCCATGCACCTGTACTTGTTCTAACTTTATTCGTTGACACTAGTTTGTTTCCTCTCATACCCACCTTGTAATTTTCCCTTGGATCAATATTACCTAAGCGATTATATGTTTATTAACAGTTTTGTCTGACTTTGAACCCACTTCATATTGTGGCTTTGCTTAAAACACCTTTGAGAACTGGAATTGGAGGACAACCTACCTTCCAGTCCCAAGTTAAGATTGCTTTTATTTGAAAGTAATGTTGTCAGCTAGGATCTGGAGGTCCCCTGAAGGAGAAGGTGGAGATTCTCTACTCAGCCCGGGTCAGGTTCTTAACTGATTGTTGCAGAGAAGCAGTTCTGTCTGGGAGAGCTATCCTCTGACAAAGTAGAGCCAGAAAGTGAGATAAAATAGGAAGGACTCGCATTTAAGGAGCTGCAAGAACTAGAGCCCTGAGAGAGAGGATTGGACCAGCACATGAGCTTTTCCTAAAGCTCAGCTCCAAAGAAACTCTCCTAATGAAAGAACTTGCTCGAGTGGCCCAAGGACTGGTTGATCATTACCTTAGTTCTGCTTGTGTCAGATGACTTAAGAGAAGTCCTGATCATTTAATCTAGTCTCTCTGAAATGATTGTTTCTGCTTGGAGCAATCTCAGTGGTGCAGAGGCTCTGATGGAATTCTAGGTGACTTTGCCAGTACTGACTGTCCTATAAAACTGTTTTTCTGGTGTCCTCAGTCTTGAAGTTACGTAACTTTATGAGGAATCAACCCAGTACCAGGTACTGCTAGTTTTTCACAGACGTTCCCTAAACAGTTTATATGCCGATACGCAGAGCAGTATGGGATTCTGACCCCAAATGTTAAGGTAAAGGAGGACACAGGTACAAAATGAAGGCCAAGCTCTATTCTGCTTTTAGACGCCCATTAGGCATCTTTAGGTCCAAGTAAAAGTCAGTATGTGTGTGTGTGTGTGTGTGTGTGTGTGTGTGTGTTAGCATGTGTGTCAGCCAAAACTTTCAAGTCTCTGAAGACCTTAAGAAAAAATACAAACATGCTTCTAATAAGTAACAGGTTAAAGGCCCAAGAATTTGTTTGGCCTTTGTCCCTCTGGTGGTCTCTGACTGTCTCAGTAATAGAAAACTGGACTAACAGCAACTTAAACAAACAGAAGTTTGGTTTTCTCTCTTAACAAATAGTTCAGAGGTCTACATGTGTCAGCACTGGTTTAGCTGATCAGCTGTAACTCTTCGAGTCTTTCTACTTTGCTATTTTGTATGTGTTGCCTCTTGGTCACAGAACAGTTGGTACAGATGCAGACATCACGTCCACATTCAACGCAGGAAGAAGGTGTCATGTGATTACCACTACCTGCCCGGGAAATCAGGAAAGTTATTAGCTGTGCATATCGACAGAAGGATTCCCTCCATAGGAAAGAAAGAGAGTGTATACCAGGACCAAATTTCCTATTTCTTCTGGTTAATTGTATTACACATATAACAATGATTAATTTCTTTTTTTACCTCCAACATAATACCGTTACTATTTGAATGGTAGGAAACTAGGTATCTTATAAATGGAGTGTTTGAAAATATCTAACATGTTTTGTTTCCAGATAAGGAAATAGAGCCATTCTTAGAGGTAGTTTCAGGGGGTAGATTTAGGAAAAGCCAGAGGTACTTTGAATGAACACATTTGGGGTCATTTATTGAAATGTTAGTAAGCTTGGCAAAGTATCTAAATATTACAAAGGACTTACATTTCCAATCATATGAGTAATACAAACCTTGCCCAGGTAAAGCTAAGAATCATGCTTTTACATAGTTGTTGACATAAACAAGCCCATCTTATTCACTTTCTCATCCCTGGGACAAAATATCCAACACCTACTATGTAAAGAAAGGAAGGTTTATTTGGCTTACAGTTCAAAGACCATGGTCAGCTGGTTCCAATGCAAAAATGCTGAAGGGGTAGGGTCTGGTGGAGGAAAGCTGCTCAGGTTATGGTGACACACAAGCAGAGAGAGAAGGGGAGAGGAGCTAGGAGGGGAGGCAGACCCTTCCAGGTGCTTCTGTCCCTCCTAGTAACCCACTTCCTCCAAACGGGCTGAATTCTCAACAGCACCTTCAGCTCGGGATTCCTCAGTGGATTAATCCGCAGCTGTGCACAGCACGCTCCATGATCCAGTCACCTTCCAGTAAACCAGGCTCTGCACACAGGAGCCTTCTGTAGCACATTCCCAAACTTGATCCTGTGTTGTTACCAACACCTGGTGAAGTGGTCCTGTGCTACTGGAGAGAGTATGCACTTGGTGTCTAAAAACATAGAGCCTTAAAACAGTCGTGTCCTTTTCCTAAAGCTCAGCTCTGAAGAAACTTTCCTACTGAAAGAACTTTTGAGTTGTGGGTCAGCTGTTCTTTATGAGCGTGATTTTTTCTAGAAAAATTCATTTGCACAAAAATAATCGGAAAAATAAGAATCTTCAGGGAATCATTGTTTTGTATGAACTTTCCATAGTCTCAGTATACTATGAAGTTAAAGATAAGAATGCAAACTGTTTATATCATGTTATTTCCATTTGGCCACAGAGAGAATTAGTTATTCACTTTCAAGAAAGTGTCTTTCAGATATTGCCAGAAGAAAGTTGTGGATTACAGGGTTACACGTCATTATTTTATAAATTCTTTTTAATATTTTCAGATTTTCCTACTATGAATATGGATTATTTTTATGTTTAAAATTTTTATTTTATTTCTTAAAAGATGAGATAAAAACGGGCATATTTTCTGAGAACCTATTCAGAAGGATGTTGTGAATAAGAAGGTGCTTTGACCCAGGGCTCTGGGCTGGGCTGGTCAGCAGTGGAGAATGTCTACTGATAGAAGAAGAAAGGTGTTACCGGGCATTTTACTCTCTGGAGTTCTGGCTTTTCTCAGTCCTGCCATCAAGGGAATGTTTAAAGGAAATTGTCCCAATGTTCCTCCTTCTTCGTTCACGTGAATCAGGATGATTCTATTTTTCTCTCCTTAGAACAATAGAATCCTTTTCTCTTTCTGTTCCTCTTTTTGGTGATACGGATAGGGCTGAGGTCACGAAGGCTGGAGCTCCTTGCAGGAAGGGGCTGGGCCTCGTGTAACGGAGCAGTCTGCCTGGATTCGCGCAGATACCCAGAGCTCAGTCACACGAGCTGGCGAGATCCCAGTCTCAGCATAGAAGTCACCCTTCTGTTCAGCAGGAATAGAAAGTAGTGTCTCTGTGTTTTTCAACAAGTTGTGCCTGTTCCCTCCAAAATAAGACCTACTTGGGAAACAGTCAGCTTCGAAAACCAGAGATGAAAAATACCAGCGCCAGTCAGCCTGTCGTTGCCTTACCTGCTGCCCCTCTGCGTGCTCAGTGGCTACTCTGTAAAGCAGGTAAAGAGAGCAAGGGGAGACAGATTGCGGCTGGCATTTTTCACCTCTCATTTTCAAGGCTGATTATTTTCCAGTTAGATCTTCTTTTGGGGGACATGGTGGCTGTCTCTTCTCCAGAGCCTGTGGGTTAAAACATATATGCATGGCTGGGAACATATGAGTACATGTTACCTTTACCGTGTTCCCTTACTTCATTGTTATGACCACAGTGGACAGCCAGGAGAAATATTTCCCTCGAGGGCTTTGTCGTACCCTAAAGCCAGCCTTTCTCTCACATATCCATTGTGGGCCTCTGCAGGGAGCAGGGGAAGGGAACATAACTGGAATCAGTAAATTCTAATCCAGTTAGCAGTAAGCTCTAGTCTCCTGTGAGTCCGACAGCACAAGGCGAAATAATAAGTAGGCAGAAATGAGACTTAGAGAAGAAGCTGACCTTGGGCCTGATCCATGCTTCTCTAGGTAGCAACAGATGGCAGATCCAAGTTTGCTACACCTTTTATTCAGTACCTCCAGAGCCAATAACAGGTCACTCTGAGGGCAATAGTTTCAAATACTTAGAAGTAACAAATGTAATAGGTCAGAATCTCAGGACTAACAAATAGAACAGGTCACCCAGAGGGCAGCATGTTCGGTACATCAAAACAAAAGAATTACAGAATTGCATACCTATGTAATTTGTCCCGGAACATCACAGCATCTGGGACCATTGGATCTTTGTTGTTCCCGAAGGTGAACATAGAGTCAGGTCTTAAGGTCCACATGTGTCATTTCTTGTCTTCAGGTAGGAAAGCTCAGCCCAGTCATAGTTCCAATTGTCCAGTTAATCCTTCCAAATAGGATTGCTCCCAGCATGGCACCCGAGTGCTGCAGAGATACTAGACTGTCATTTGCTCCTAGGAAAATCACGAATAATGCTTTTAGAGCCACGAGAGCCATAAGCATTCAATTTCCATTTTACTTTGCATTTCTTGCCAAGTACTTTCACAGACTAGTGAGAGTCCTAAGCTGGGACATGATTAGGCCTACATTATACCTACTGAATTGGGGGCTCTCAAAGCTTGGACATCTCTAAAGATTCAGTATGTCTGCCCTTTAACTTCAAGTGAGTCCCTGTCATGGTCTTTAAGGACAGGCATCATTTGTGAATGGTTAGCCAACAGCAGAGTGTTGGCACGTAGAAGCAAGAATTCCTCTGAGAGCTTCATTTTTATGCATTTGTTTCTTCACATTTAAGTTAATCTCATGAATTGCTTTGCTGTTACCAGTTGAGCATCGGCAGGCAGAGGGTCAGGAATGCGAAGTTACCATTGTAAAGAGGGTGCGTTGTGCCAGGTGGCTCATTGGAATCCTGCGCCTCCCCAGAGAAGGATGGCTTCATATGAACACAGCAGTCCTCTCTTATACTCAGAAGCCAACAATCACCTGAACAACAGAATCTCATGTTATTTGAAGCAGATGCCTCTTTCACTCCCTGGTGCTTTATACACAATCAAAAACAAGCCATCGCTGAAACATTCCCTGTCTTGGAATTGATTTAAAAAAATAAAAACCAAAAAACCAGTGTTGGGTTTCATTATGCCCCATGGATATTTAAAATCCAACCGTTCACCAGAACTCTAGCCACCTACATAGGTTGTCTAATAAACATCTCAAATTCCATTTGCTCAGAATGCAATTCTTGGTTACCCTTCCCAGGCCCATAAATTAACTCCTCTCCAAGTTTTCTCTGTTTGAGAAAGTGTTTCCCGTCTGCATGGATGTCCAAGCAAAACTTCACTTCCTCAGTTACCCCCAGTTCTTTGCATCTTTTCATCCCCACACCTGCCAGCAGTTCTGTTGACCTTGCCACCAAGTCTGGTTAATCAGAGATGTGAGGATGTCAATCTCCAAGTCTCCGGCGTTTGGTGTCACCGATGTCATTTCCCGTGAAGTTGTCTTGGAAGATCCTTGTGTGCTTGCGATCTAATTTCTATGAAGTGACAAGAATCATCTTTCCTAAAATATTAATCAGCTATGGTCTCATGTAAGCTGTATGCGAGCTGTATGCAAGCTGTATGCCTCGTTAGATCTGTTCGCTTGTAAGCTGTATGCGAGCTGTATGCCTCGTTAGATCTGTTCGCTTGTCTAATGTCATTTATTAGTTTTCTATAGCAATGACAATAGAATCTCGACCCTGATTCTAAAAGTTCTTTTGGGGTGCTAGTACCCAAACCTATATATCTTTACCACCTATCGCTGCTTTTCACGTCCCAAGTTTCCTAGTCCCAAGCTCCTTACATGTGCCAAGCCACTGATCTGAGAGCCTCCCTCCTTCCAGGGTTTTCCTGTGTCTGGCTTCTAACACCTAGAACAAGATGTCCTGGTAAATGTCACCCCTCAGAGGCCTTTCCTGCCCATCCGATGACATAAACCCCCACGAAGGCACCATTTAACCTTTGTAGAACTACTAACTGTTCCTACCACCAGGGCCTTCAGGAGCATCTGCAAACTGTGAGATCAGAGGTCCTGCCTGCTTTGACACCCGCCTGTCGCCAGTACCCGAGAGGAGTCAGTGTTTGGGATGGCGTGGGCTCCACTCTCAGCTATTTTTCTCTTGATGTGGAGTTGAGTTTTCTCTCACTCTCGGTACCAATAGATTGTTTTTTCACCTGTTCTGTTTCTGCAGCAGAGCGGACTTTATGAGTATAAAGTCTTTGGTGTTTTAAAGGACTGCTCACCATCTCTACTCGCAGATGTCTATATGGATTTAGACTACAGAAGACAGTGGGACCAGTATGTTAAAGGTAAGTGAGGCCTACTTTATTAATAAAAAATCATTAGAGAATTGAGAACCAGTTCTTGTTGATTCTAACCAGCAGAAAGCAGCAAATTTCATTTCTGTTAAATTTATTGCCTTATGGCATTAAGAAGTCTGAAGGTCTCCAGCGCCTAGGACAGTTGTTTTTGAGTAATTCCAAACCTCAGAATGTTTCCTTCTCCCGTTCTAGACTCTGTTCAGTTAGTTTTCAGGTTTTTTTTTTTCCAGGCAGAAATGGCTTCTAGAAGATCCAGGCTTATGTTGTAACTCAGTAGATGGCCCCCGAGGAAAGAATTCTAGCAGAGGCTCCCAGAAGGCCAGAACTGGCTCTGGGCAGCTCGGCTTTGAGTACATGCTTCTTTCTTGTGGACATTTGTTCTGGGCAACTTGTTTCCAGATAGCCGTCCCACGTCGGGGGCACAGTGACACTGATTTGCTCAAGAAAGCCCGCTGATTCTGCCCATCTGCCCAGCAGCCACAGCATAGTCCTGTGATGTAGACTCTGCCAGTGAGGGACACATGTGGCTCCAGTTTGTAAAAGAGCAGTGTGTGGAAGCGGGCAGCGTACATGATCCTTTAGCTCCTGACTTCCTAGAAGATGATTTCAGAGCTGCTGCAGTCTGCTCCCTGGCCTGTGTGACTGTGCTTCGTCCCTTAGGAGTTGCAGGTGGCTTTGCATGAGCCTTGTCCTACACCTCACACCCTAACCAGCTGCAGTATCCCCCAGCTAATCACTGTGTCCCTGTCTTGCTCATTCTGCCAGCGCAGAAATTACAGCAGTGTCAGCCCTGTTTCAACTGCGCAGTGGAGAAGCTGGGGGAGGCGGATGCTCTGGGGACTGTTGGGATGCCGGTGCTGGTGCAAGAAGAAAATCAATGCTCAGCATGCAAACGCGACGTGGATGTCCCGCTTCCTTTCCTTTCCAGGTCATCTCATGCCTTCTGTGAGATGAAGGCGCTGGCAATCCTTCATCCATAGTCTGCTTCTGATTTTTTTTTTTAAAAAAACTGGATGCAGCCCCCACAGCATTTCCTCGGGCATCTCTTGGTGGTCAGTGGGGCTCCTTTGGCTGGAGAGCTTGCTCTCCTTTCCATCCCTCTGCCTTCTCCCACCAAGAGCAAGCTACTGCTGGCACAAAGCATCACAAGGGAATAAATGTTCAGGAAATTTGATCACTGTAGGTGGAGCATCATGTGAAGACAGAAACAAGAAACCCAGCCAATCCGTAGCAGTACAGGGGCAGTGCGCTTGGAGGACCCTTCCCTTCATACAGAACCGGCTAGATTGGGGCTCCTCAGCCCTCAGCGTGGCAAGGGGACTGAGGAGAAGGAAGAAGGACTGAAGAGGGCCAAGAGGAAGGAAAGGGCTACAAGGCAAAACTTTCAGTACTCTAGTGACATCTGGTGGTTCCGTGGGTTCAAAACCCTCCGATCGTTTTCGTACTTGATTTTGTGCTGTCGCTTCTGATCCCAGAGTGCTGTTTGTGCTAGACGATAGACAAGTTGCCAGGATGTTTTATTCGTACTGTTTTTCTATATTCCGGGGCAACGTGCCTGCCGTGGGAGTGCATCTGCTCTTATGAGGTGGCGGTTGAGCACATACCGTGAGGTCATCTTGGCTCAGCCTCTTGCTTGTCACAGCCATGGACATTTCTAGATGTCCTAACTTCTTCCGTTTCCCTCTAGAAATCTGTGAAAAGGAATGCGATGGAGAGACAGTGACATACTGGGAAGTGAAGTACCCCTTTCCCATGTCCAACAGAGATGTATCCTTTCTGCAGAGCACACCGTCCCTCGGGCCTCTCAGTGTCTCTGGGGCCTCCCTACTCGAGATGCAGGGGCTAGGACTGACTGCCGCAGGTGGGGGCGACATTGTCTTTGATTCTTGCCAACATGTCTGCTGCATATGCAGCTTTCCAACACCTCGGAGTGTGATTCTTAGGCCTGAGCTCGAGAAACATCTGCCGCTGTGGGCACGGGAGGGCAGGCCATGCTTTCCGCATAAGTTGTTCAGCCATGAAAAGTGTTCAGCCTTAGAACTGGAAGCTGGAAAGGGACTTTCCAGTAGGGCTGCTACTTTAGCCTCCTCATCTACAGACGAGGAAATGGGCTGCAGGAGGGTGAGGTGTCAGCAGCAGGCAGGTAGATAGGCAAAGCCGAAGCCAGAGTTCCGGCCTTGCACATTTCCAGCCATCCCCACGAGCTCTCCTGACTCTGTGGGCCAACTATAGTAAGTGTTTAAATATTTTAAAAAATTACTACAGTAGAAGACACATACCTCAATGTTCTGAATCAACTCAGGGTGTTTATGGAAATTTCTATGAAGTAAGAACATTCCAGTGCGTCCTCACTGAGCTCACAGGATCTGGCATCACACAACCTCTGGCTCCTCCTCAGAGTCCAGCGACTGTGCGAGGCCGATGATCCCATCCTGTCAGGACACCACAGCTGCCCAGCCCACACAACTGAAGACACTCCTGAGGCAAGGCTCCGAGGACTGCTTCCGGAAGTGGCAGGAATGCAGAGAACCATGATCAAAGCCAGGGGACTATTCTGAGGGGAGTCGACAGCAGTGTGTCTCACTGTCATCAGTTTTCAATTTTTGTTTAAGTATTCACTGCATTTGTGATCACACCGTGCAGACGTGCAGCATGCTGTGTCCATCATGCACCAAAGGCTCAGTGGGGAGCCGCTCCCGTTTCTCGGGATGCAGTTCCCATTCCTACAGTACAGGCCAGACCGCGGGCTGCGCTGTGGATGTGTATGGGGAGAACCGCCTTTGTCTCCGTCAGTATCCACTGCTGGCCAGAGAGGACATCTTCTTGGTAAACACTGAGGTGTTCACTTGTGTTAGTGCTGTCACGTGTGTCACCACCAACATCTGTGCTTAGAAATCTGTCACCAGGGCCAGGGTGAGGACAGGAGAGCAGAGTGAGGCCATCATCTCTCTAGTGCTCTTGCGTCAGTCTCGCTCTAAGACCCCACCCAGGCTACGGAGAGTGTGTTACCCCCTTTTCCTCTATGTGACCTTGAGTTTCAGAGAGGGTGAGTGACCTGCCCAGGATCACACAGCTGACCAGCGAGCAATCGCTTGCCCTCTCTAAGTGCCTTTTGCAGAAAGGAGAAATTGTTTCCTCACATGATTGAAAGTATCAGCAAATCCTCACCAGATAGGTAATGAGAACCTTAGGTACACGAGACACTGCCTCAGAGTCCAGACTGGGGCCCAAGGTGGGTAAATGAGGTGCCAGCCCAGGGAGCCGGTGCCACATGGGCAGTGCAGAGTCCCTAGCCTCCAGCTCTTGAGGCTCTCTTGGCCTAGCGGTGTTGCTGGCGATATCAAACCTTGACTCACAGCACAGTACGTTTATATCCGGCAGCGGCGTGACCTGGATGTAGACGGGCAGAAGGTCCACGTGGTCCTGGCCCAGAACATCTCTCGGCCTCAGTTTCCTGAGAAGTCAGGTGTGATCCGAGTCAATCAGTACAAGCAGAGCCTGGCAATTGCGAGTGACGGCAAAGACGGGAGCAAAGGTAAAGCTGGGGCGCAGGTCAGCGGAGGCAAGCCGGGTACACGGAGTCCGTCCCGGGCAGTCAGGTGATGGGCAGGCACAGGTGCAGTGCGGATGGGGTCTGCACCTGACAAGCCCTCAGCCACCCCCCAGGCGGCACTGGGTCTGACCCCGCCAGCCCTTGTGCTCTGACTCTTCCCCTGGGCCTGATAAAATCACATCAGAAGGAAACCAGAGGGCGTAGACATTCTCTTCTGGCTGGCCCTGTGGCCACACACTGAGCTGGAAATGGATGAGGGTCTGCAAGGGACTCTCTAAATGCCTAACATAATGTTTAAAAATAGCAAAAATGTACATAGGGCTCTGTTTTTGAAAAATACTCTGTATATAAACATACCACAAGGCCAGTCAGTGCAGAGAAGCCCGTTGGAACTCTGATTTCTGGGCCTGCACATGAAGATACACCGTTTCCAGGGGTTTGTTGCCATGTTCTCCAGTATTTTCCATCTTCCTGAACTGTCTTGTTTCCCCCTCTAGTTTTCATGTATCACTTCGATAACCCGGGTGGCCAGATTCCGTCCTGGCTCATTAACTGGGCTGCCAAGGTGAGATCCAAAGGGAAAGGGGAGGAGGGTGTTTGAAAAATGTTGACTTAGGCCTTGAGGCTGTCAGGCTGAGAGACATATTGTCCCAGGCGTAATGAGGCTCTTTTATGAAGAGCTTGGTTGAGTGACTCTGGTCGGGGCCGGAGTTGCCAACACCCAGGATGGAGACAAGGACAAAAGACACATAACTGTTGGGTTGGAATCCAGCCCCTCCCTGTAGTGGCCCCTCTTGACAATAGGCTGCTTCCTACAGGAGGAATCGTGCTTTTGGACTTCGCATGTGCTTCTGAAAGGGGCAGACAGACCTGGCTGGGAGATGGCCAGACCTCGAGACGGCCAGACTTGCCCAGGCCTGATAGACTCTTCTAGTTCTGTTGTTGTTCCTTTCTTTTTTTTCTCCAAGGGTGGCCTGGGTCACCAGAGACCAAGTAGTACCCTGGGGCATCACGGGGACCAATTCACTCTTTTGTACAGATTCAAGGGGGAGTGAAAATGCTCATCAACTTCCGAGTTGAAAAGATGGGGAAAGATGAGATTTTGAATCCTGGCCCTGCTATTGACTGTTTTATTTAAGGAAGCCACTAATTTCTCCTTTTAAAAAAATAAACATAGACATTTTCTGCTCCATCAAGAACTGTTTATAAAAAGTCTTGCACTTGGATCAGTACTATTAAATCTGTACAGGAGGTTGAAAGGAGGGCAGGGGAAGGGGGGAAAGTATGAATCAAGATAAATCATGTACAGGTACAAATTCCCAATGGGGAATGTGATCATAATGTACCTGAAATGTACCAAGAGACTCAAATTATAAATAATAATAACACATCCTACTATCTGACCTCAAATTCTTACTGTTTCCTGATCCTAGAAAGCAAGTCCTTTCTGTAGCTTTTTGGGAAGATGCAGCATCCCAGCCAGATCACATATCCTGTACTTTCCTTTCTTTTGAAGAGCCGAACTCCCAGAAAGTTCGCAGTTTTCTTAGTGAGGGCCAAAGTAGGAGGCAGCTCTTTGTAACAGCAGCTTCTGGGGTCACCCGTGCTGGAATCGTGCTTTTCCTTCTTACCTGTGCCAACATCTTGTTGAAATCTGCTCTGGGATCCTGCTGGGCCCAAAGCTGTCTCTCACTACCTTTTGCTCATCTCAAGAGTATCAGGAGTCGGAGCCGGGGAGTTAGCTCAGTGGTTCCGGCGCCTGTCTTGCAAGCGCAAGGGCCCGGGTTCGATTCCCCGGTAACCACATACCAATACTGGGTGTGGAGACTCACACCCAGCAGCAACCAGTACCACATAGCACAGTGCCGGGTGTGGTGGCTCACGCCTGTAATCCCAGCACTCGGGAGGCAGAGGCAGGAGGATTGCTGTGATGTGAGTTGGAGGCTGAGCTCAGGGCCAGCCTGAACCACAAAGCGAGACTCTGTCTCAAAAAACCTAAAAAAAAAAAAAAAAAAAGAGTATCAGGAGTCACTGCTAGGTGACATAAAAGTGACAGTTTCTTTTTCTCTGCAGAACGGCGTTCCAAACTTCCTGAAGGATATGGTGAAAGCCTGTCAGAACTACCTCAACAAAACCTAAGAGAGGACAGCTGGGTGTAGTGGGACATGCCTGTAGTCCCAGCATTCTGGGAAGCTGAACAGGACAATTACGAGTTTGACTCCAGCCTGGAAAACTTAGCATCTTAGTGAAACCCTGTCTCAAAAATATTGAAAAACTCTGAGAATATAGGTCAGCGTCAAGGCACTGAGCTCAGTCTCTAACACTGCACAAAAACCAACAAAAATGCCTAAGAAAGAAAACCTGCGCTGGTTCATTGACGGAATGACATCTCTGGAAGTGCCACAGCCCCCAGAGGCTCAGTCTCCTGCTTCCATCTCCAGAGGCCTGTGCACCCTCCAGCACGTATCCTGAAGCCTGCTTTCCTGGAGCCCGGCTTACCCACTTGCTTCCTTTTCTGCTTATCCTGCCCAAGAGCCCGCTGTCTCCTTCCACTGTTAAATAAGAAGCAAATCAAGGAAATCTTTGCCCATGTATTTTGAAATGGGAAGTCCTCAGTCGGGAGCACAGCATTCCTCTGTACCATCTCAGGGCAAGTCTGGGGAGGGATGACGCAGCTTGTAAGAGCGGCCATTCCTGGTGAGCTGGCTCCTTCCCAGGATGTGCTTTCTTGCAACCCAGAGGGGCTGCTCAGAACCAGAGACGTGTGCGGTGTGCCTTCTGCTCCGATGACTTGACTGGACTAGGATTTGAGGTGCTGAGCTTGGATATTTTTTCCCTCTTCCCACAGCTAGTATGAGAAGCATCGAATCCCAACAGCACACACTGTGATGACTATTATTTCCTCACCATCTGCCTGCAATTTTCTCTTATCCAGAGGCCAGTAGAGAAAGGTTGTGTATCCCTGCAGCTCTGCATTTTACTAGAAAGTGAGGTGCAGACAGCAAAGCAAAGATGCTTCCCACAGACCGCTGTAATACAGTGTCTCTCTGTGTAGCAAGGTGAATTTCCCTCCGCAGATGTTGAAGGGATAACAGTAGTTCATAGCTAGAAAAAATTTAATCAGTGACTTGATTGATTCTCTACTTTTTTCTCAGGAATTCTACCCACACTGACTGTTTATCTTCGACTGGAAAGACTCTCAGTGTCCTGTGCTTCTCTTTGTGGTCTGTGGCCCAATGTATAGCTTGTTGTTCTCAGGGAAATTTTTAAATCACTATTTGGAATTCATGGGCACAAAGTCAGAAGAGGAGAGGGTTTATTAAAATGTGATTCTTCAAGCTATGTTTCCTCTGTGAGAAGAAAAGCACGTCCCATGGTGAATAAACACAGAGTAGTGACTTACATGTACCTCGTGTGCCGCTTCCTTTTAACCTTGAGTTCTGTGAGAGGGGATTCGCTATGTCTGTCTTGTTGACCATAAGACTCACTTGTTGTCTCATGACTCATATAAAGCATTTGGGGCTCACATGCAAGTATAGATATATAGGGGTTTAGGTAGAGAGTGACACAGGTACTCAAAATGGGATTAAACAGCTCAGAGCTGTTCTTTATATTATGTTTGATACTGACCTGCATTTGGGGGTAGGGTTGCTCCTAAAAACAGTAATGAGACTTGCATCTTCCTAGGTTCAAGCCAAGAAAAAAAGTCGTATTTCTTTTCAGAATGTCCTATTATAAAATTTAGGTTCTTAAGACATACACCAGTCCGCCCCACAGTCAGGGTATATTGATAGGATGATCTCAATACATTAATTCTTCTTACATTTATCATCAAAATATCAGTAATGTAACAGGAATTTAACTAGGTAAATTGAACAAAAGTGCTTCATTGTAGAGAATAAACTGAAGTCTTGTGTATAGATTTATTGAATGGCAGAACTAAGATTATATTGTTTGTTTGTAGAACTCAAGACTGAAACTAGGGCCTTGTTCACATCAGGCAAATACTCTACCCAGCCTTTT
>PVIR01008198.1:0-57570 GCA_004026965.1 Petromus typicus
GGAAGCCAAAGGAACAAGAGGAAGCGGATGGGAAACAAACAAGCAACCACTAAAGAGGAAATCAAAAGGCCCAGAGAAGTTCAATGACGGAGAAAGCAAAGGCAGCGGAAGCAGTGGGAAAGGGAACCGTCTCAACAGAAACCCAGAGACAAGAGGGCAGTGAGCACAGCAGCTTAGCCCGCATTGCTGTGGGTTCAAACGGAAGACCAGAGCACTTCAGTAGGGGTTGGGAACAAACACAGCTGTGAGGAGGCAGAAGCTGTCAGAGAGCCATCAAGGAGTGTGAGGACGGGTCATTGTCATCACCGGAGCCATGAGCCAGCCCTAAGGAGATCTGGCGTAAGCACTCTGTACCTTCAGAGTTACTCGAGGATGTGGATCTTTCCTGATGGTGGCTGCCAGTGGAGCAGACACCTGTGCTCCAATTGGCAAAGGGACTGTTGACAAGAACAAAATGACATGGTTAGTTTTTGGTGGTGGCAGGGTGCCATTTTCAGTAATGCCAAGGCAAAGTAATCATAACATCTAGAAAATAATATTCCCATGCCCACCACATAAATCCTAGCCATATGTTGGCAGGAGGGAAGGGAGCTTCTCTGGCTTTGATGGCAAGAACAGAGGGGCAAAGGCCTCCTACTCACTCTTGATGCAGCCCAAGTTTTGGTTTTATGAAGCAGGAGACCAGCTTCAGGGATGTATCACAGCCAGCTCAGAAACGGACCTGAAGACAAGTGAGAGGTCATCATTTAATTCCAAGAAGAGCACCAAGTCTGTGCTGAAGAAGACAAAAGCCACCTGGTAGCTTTAAAGTGAAGCCTCCAGAATGCAGTTGTGAGTGGGGGCACAGGCAGGGACAGCAAAGGAGGCAGGGGACAAGGAGATGAAAGTGTCTAGCAAGACAGGAGGTGGCCAAGTTCCTTTCATCTTCCAGTCAGGTGAGCTGTCAGTCACCTGCAAGTGGTGTCCACAGATTATCCTACTGTGAGGTGTTAGAGTTTTGTCTCACTGTGCTGTTTTCTTAAAGTATAACAAGTCAGAAGAATGCAGGTTGGCCTCCATTTGGACACTGATATGTAGCTTTCAATTATTCATCAAGCTGCAGTTTTCTTTCCTTTCAAGGAGGTACAATTTGTGATTGTGTGTGTGTATGTGTGTGTGTGTGTGTATTATCAGGACATAAGAAACTATAACAATTTCAAGTAGTTACATTTAGAAAGAAAAAATTTGCATGGAGCATGTTTTTCTTCTTTCTATATGTTCGTACCACATAGAAGAAAGGTGAACACACACACACACACACACACACACACACACAGCCCTTCTGTAGCACTGAGGCCAGGTGAAATGCACACATACATTTGGATTATTTCCCTTATTCCTGGATACCTCACCAGGGACATTAGTATGCGAAGAGAAGAGGGGAAGGTGAGTGGTAGTGGAGGCCCAATGATATCCAGGAGGAAAAGAAGGGTCATGGTGCACTTGCCCACGCGTTTCCTGTGTGTCACAAGCTCCTGGAAGCAAGAGAAGATCTGTTCCTTGGGAGACAGTGTCTGAGTGATTGCTGCTCTGAGCTCAGCCTACTTTCACTGAGGCTGCAAAGACTTCCCTACACAGGTTAGAGAAAGCACAGTTTAGCACTGAGTTTGTGAGTGGCGAGACTGTGCTGGGTCTTCTTGCCTTATTTGTACATCATAAGCTGTTAAAGTCAGCAAGTTCTCATCTGAACTGAGCTTCACAGGAATCTGTTTCTCAGTTTACTCCTTCCCTGTGTCCTGCCCTGCCTGCCCTCTACCAGCCCTCACATCTTTCTGCTCAACTTTTACAGGAAACAACTAACTGATGTCCCCAAATCTGACCTGTCCCTCTTCCAATCTAATGTGCATGTGCCACAATATCTGAACACGCTTTCTATTCAAAATAATGTCATAACTCCCCATTGTCTGGTGAAATAAATAAACTCAGTATTTCAGCTCAGAACTACATTTCTAAACTCTGAAGTGACTATTCTCTGTATCCCATCAATGTTGAAGTTACACTGGATGTTTGAGTTGGTATCTAATGCCCCAGAACACAAGCCATTCTTACCACGTCTTTCCTGGTGCTCCATGAATCTAAGAATTTCTTTTCCTGTCGCCACTATCTGGCCCCACAGTTGATTTGGACCAACTGTTTGTTTAAACTCCATGGCCTAAACAAGCTACTTAATCTCCTTGACCAGAAAGAGGAAATTGTGAAACATTGTTGTAAGGGTTATTAGGAGATTCCAGAGAGCTACACCAGTGTAAAGAAATAAACTACCGTTCATTAAATGGCACTTACAGGCTATTAAAATTAGCACAATTAGAATCCCTTATAGTAGTAGTCATTGACTCCCTGCAATAAAATGCACTGCCTCCCTGCCCTTTTGTGCTCCTTTCTGTTTTCTTTTTTTTTTTTTTTTTTTTTTTTTAGGTTTTTGGAGACAGGGTCTCGCTTTTGCGGTTCAGGCTGGCCCTGAGCTCAGCCTCAAACTCACATCACAGCAATCCTCCTGCCTCTGCCTCCCGAGTGCTGGGATTACAGGCGTGAGCCACCACGCCCGGCACTGTGGTATGTGGTACTGGTTGCTGCTGGGTGTGAGTCTCCACACCCAGTATTGTTATGTGGTTACCGGGGAATCAAACCCGGGTCCTTGCGCTTGCGAGACAGGCGCCGGAACCACTGAGCTAACTCCCCGACGTCCTTTCTGTTTTCTTTTCATGTATCAAACATCTATGTTAACTGGCAGGTCAGTCTGGAGGCCGTGTGAGCAGATACACCAGTGTGATCCTACAGCAGCACACACTCCAGCGGGCAAGATGGCGGGTGTAGAAACAGAGGCACATGTTAGTGTCGAACACGCGCAGAAGAGAGAGTAGATAGCTGCTTGATAAGCTCAGGAAATCCCACTAGGAATGGCAAACAGAGAGGGAGCTCTGGGCCATGAGAAGGCTCTTTCCAGCTGGCAGTGTGGCTCCCTGTGGAGGCCATCAGCTCCAGGGAGCAGCTCTGGGAAGACGCTGTTAGACGCTATCACTTACCGTGTAGTAGGAGGAACACTGAAGCAAATCACTTAAGGCATTCTTAAGAAGCTGAAACCTCAATCCAGAATCACAGAATGAAAGGCTCTGGTGTTAAAACCTGAGAAAATACACTTCAAACAAATGTCATGGATTACTCCTCATTGCACTGCTAGAACAAGGATCCCCTTTGGAGTCTCCGACACTCTGCCAGGCTTCAGATAAAGCAACTGGAAAAATCAAAGGAGGTGAGAAAAGCGAAGGGTATGTAGCAATGCATTCTCCTTGCATTTGGAACTCTGGAACTATACTAATGTAAATCAGAATCCTAAGAAACTATAGAAATAACGCAGAGTGCACTTTACACGGAACTGTGTTCATACAAGAAAAAAATGCATATTAGGTTTAAAACTATGATATATATAAACAGAATCTTATTTTCAACTCCTCTTTATAAGCTTTTATACAATGTACAAAGAAAACTTTCATGACTAAATCTCAAAACGATGATGGTTATAACTAAAGCAGTGGGAGTTTATGAGATTTGTGGAGAATGAGAAATTTCCTGATTTTCCTAAATGAATTATGTATTTTGTGTGTAATTTGTAAAAAGCACTATAAGTTCCTTATCCTCACGGCAAATAGCCAAAGCCAGACTGGAATTCTAATTCAGTGACCTGAAGCCAAGAGAACAGAAGGGTCTGACCTCAGGGTGGGAGGTGGTGACTCAGCCCAGAGCTCTTTCCAGGGCGCCAGACCTTGATCTGGGCAAACGTCTCACAGCAAGGCCACCAGGGGAGAGCAGGAACTGAGGGCGAGTCCTCCCCGGCCCGACAGCGTCGGGTTAGGAAATCACAGGCTCAGCCGTGAGAATCTGGGAGCACAGAGGGAAGGAAACACAGCTGAAGCGGACGGCAGCCCCCACAGGACATTTGGCACAGGCCACATCCAAAGTGGACCCTGTGACCACTGGATCCTGGCCAGAGGCGGCTCTCCTTGCCTCGAGGCTGGAAGATTCTAAAGAGCAGATCCAAGAAGGGACTCGAGGGCCATTGTTACAGAAATGATTCCTAACACACGTATTCATTACTGTAAAGGGACTTCATTCTCCAAAAATAATGCTGATTTCCTAACTCTGTAAATACACACTCGCGCACACACACGCACGCGTGCATATTATAATATTTATATATTTACCTTGTACTTCCGAAGTTAACATAATTGAAAGAGAGGAGTTGTCACAAATCCAGTGTTCGGAATGCATTCCATTTTCTGTACCCCAGACAGCACTATCATCCTGTGCCATGCAGTTCTTTAGTAAATGTCATTATGAATAAATAATAATATACGAGATGCTACTCTTTTACGTAAAGTTACATGTACAATGCAGCTGATACTGGGGATGGAAAAACTTTTCACTAGTCCTATATCATAGTCTGTAAACCATGAACATTGAATTAACCCAATAAAAGTGACAATTCTGACCCAGGGCTATACCCATTACTCTAAGGTTACAGCTTGCAAGCCAGCTGAAATTGTTCTCCATGTGGTACTTTGCTGAAATACTTATCATCTGGAAACCGTATGTAGTGCATATTCTTAATAAATAATAACACATTTTATTTTGGTTTACTGAAAATTAACAGGGCATTTGGGAAATTGTTGTTATTGTGGGAGCCTGTTTCACATTTGCGTTGGCAGGACAATAGCTTTCTAAGTGGAAAACAGGCGAGCCAATGGCTGTTGAGCGAGGCATTTTTTTTTTCTTCCTCAGCTATTTGTATACAGAAAAACTCATGCAGCTGGTAACATTAATGACATCTCATATACTCAGAAGAGATGAAGGAAATAAAACATAGCTGTAATGGGCTTAACCATACAAAATTGTCATTTAAAATTGATTCGTTTTGCATTCAGACACAGTAAATCTACTTCTTTGCAACTATATTCCAATCCGTAGTCCAAACGGTCTGCAAAGTTTCAATGCTTGGTAATCATTGCCTGAGACAGCTTTGTGAACATGCTGATCTCAGAGGCGGTAAGCAGAGGGGCTCGTCCTGTCGCACCAGCCACTCTCTCCTTGATTCTGTGGACTGTCCCCCAATCACCCAGGCTCCTCTCCATTCTCCCTAATGAAGTCCCCTGGCCCAGTCCAGCAGTGTAGGCACCAGACTCCCCTGACTAGATTTAACTCAACAAAAGTAAAGTGACACAATTAAGACAGAAGGACAGTGGAGAGACACAGAGAGAAGGGGAAGAGTAACACAAAAGCAAATTTTTCAATATTTTGGTGGGTTTTTTGGGTGCTTTTTCTTCTTCCTTCACTGGTCATGCAGTATACTAATGAAGGGGCAGCAAGGTCCACAGCGAAGTCCGCACTTGACGATGGTTCATTTCTACCACCGACATTGGCCTCTCATCCTTGATCACCCTGCTCGCCAGTGTCCCTCCTCCCCTGTTTTAATGTTGAAACTCTACAAATGGTTTCATTTTCATGGTAAGAGAAAAACATCTCCAAACATTTCTCTGTGTTTCTGCTGACCTCTGTTTTCCATTTCAGTGTTAAATACACATTCCCATTCCCTCATTTAATTCTATCAATCCACTGGGCGGTTGGAGGTTCAGACTGGAAAAACCATATAATTATTCTTATCTAATGATGCATTTTATATATCCTGGATTTAGGAGAATTTTTTTTTCCTACTTAAGCCCTTCCTTTCCACATGGCTGATTCTTGAACATTAATCTTTCACCATCTACCTTGAACACCCAAGTTGCCAACCAAAGTGATTTTTACCTTCTCTTGCTCCCCTCGACCTCCCCACAATCACGGAATCCTCCAATTTGTCACCATGATAGTCCTAGTCCTCGCTTTCTTCTTGGATTATTAGTCCTAACCAGCTTGCCATCCTGGGTGTCTCTTCCTTCACTGTATCCTACTGTTACAAGAACAGTCACTGAAAGTGAGAAAGCTTCATAGCACAGGTTTTCCTCTGATTTGTGAGTTGATTTCCATTTTCTATTTATTTTATTTATTTTTTTTTACAGGATTTAACCTACA
This sequence comes from Petromus typicus, assembly GCA_004026965.1. Lineage (NCBI taxonomy): Eukaryota > Metazoa > Chordata > Mammalia > Rodentia > Petromuridae > Petromus > Petromus typicus. The sequence goes on from PVIR01008198.1 coordinate 6,103, forward strand.
CTTGCAAAGGAGCCAAGCACGGTAGTTAAAACGAGTGCTCCAGAGACAAACTGTCTGGGTTCAATTCTCAACTGTAGCAATTATCATCTGGACAACCTGGAGTGGAGCTGTGAGTTTTCTTTCCATGTGGGAAACAGGATACTTACATCAGAGGGTTATTACAATAATTAAATGAGCTCATACTAGAAGAGGCAGAAAGTACTAAACTATATACAGTGCACATTTCTCTTCTCTTGATCTATAAATAGAATAACTTCCCAGTGCATCGCATTGAGCCCCTTCTTTGCCTACACATTTTACCTTTCTACATCAAGTTTCATTATTTTGAATTATGCTCTCTACATCCTTAACACATCGGGCTACTGGCCATATATTTTTGTATATATATATATATATATATATATATATATGTGTGTGTTTTATTCTAAGTATCATGCTCATTACTTATCTTTCTCATTATTTCTCCCTTTGGGAAAATTCAACTAGGTGACTAGTTTATCACATATATCTTTAAAACAGTTTGCACTTCATTGTTACATAATTTATTGTTCCTACCTAGCTTTAGAATTTGAGCTGCAAGGACCCCTTTGTGTTTGTATCTGAGATCCTTTTCTGGAATAGTGCATCGGAAGTCATTAAATATTCAAGAAGTGATTGATGTTGGAAAGAATAAAAGAAGGGCGGAGACAGTAAAGGGAAATTAAAGCTGCTAACAATATTCTCTGTGGCAGGCGGGGTGCTAAACAGCCCACATGGATTAACTCAATACTAACCACAGCCTTAACAGATGTGTACTATTATTCCCATTTTATAGATAAGGAATAAAAACAGGCATAGAGGTTAACTGACCCTTGAAATATTAACCCAATTCTGGAACCAGTGCTCCTACTGATACAAATCACATGTTTCATCCCCTGCCTGTTACCCCTAACACAGGTTCCTAGAGAAGTCCCTCAGACCAAAGAAGAAATCCCTCACAGACAAGGAGTGGCAACTTCTTACAGCAACGTGGCTATGAGTGAGCCAAGTGGAAAGAACATCAGCTGCAGAGTAGGTGTTCAAATCTTCACCGTTAAGTCCCATCAACAGACTTTCTTTGAACAAATCTTTTAATAACTTTGAGGCTGTTTTCTTCTCTGTAAAATGCCCATAACCATGCCACCTCCCCCCTTCTAGAGTTTCTATGAGAACAGAGGATATAAAATACATAAAACTACAATTGCCCCGATTTGCATACCATTGGGTTTCAGTGTTACAGTTCAGACTAGCCCTGGCTTGGGAAAGAAAGTTAATAAATTATACTGTCTTTTCAGGATGGTTTTAAAGCATAGTCTTAACACTCTTTTGTAATATATCCATTTGGTTTGGCCAAGAATGGGCTTTCCTCAAAGAAAATATTTTATGCATGTTTGAAACAAAAGCATTAAGGAATGTTGGGGGAGAGCAGAATGTTCTCAAAGTGTAAGAAGCAAAGAAAATATAATCAGGCATTCAAGAAAGAGCAAAATGCTTCTATTTGTACTGTACAAATAAAACAAAACTTCTTTCAACATCAAAATATCAAGGGTGTAGGGCTAAATAACAAGGGGAAAAGAATGTGATAATAATTTTTTAAAAAGGAAACAAAGCTTATGTATATAAGGGGTAGGCAATTGCAGGGTGGGTGGGGGAAGGGAAAAAAATGAGAATCAAGTCGTGTCATATTCCGGTATAAACTCTCAGTGTTGAATGCCATGATGATGTGTATTCATGATGTACCAATGAAGATTTCAATTAACAAAAAAAATCAATGAAGTAGTGCTTTGGAGTTTTGGGTCCAGATTCGAGAAAAGGCAACTTGAATAAATTCAACAATTCTTTTCCAAGTGTAAAAAACCAAAAGGAAGTTTTGAAACCCAGAAGCAGGATTGAAAGAGATTCATGTTAATCTTAATTCAATTTTAAATACCTAATCACATTTGTAATGGAAGACGCTATGAACAGAGGAAAAATGAAACTTTCTAAAACTGAATCTTTGTTTGACAGCCTTTAACCTGTCTATTTTTCTTTTGCTTTTTTGACATTTTTGCAGTACGTGATCAAAGACCAGCCAGTCTTTTATGCCCAACATTTAGAAACAGTTATAAGAAGCAACTTAATTTATGACCATATAGACCAAGAACATTTTTCACATGGTCTAATTAAAGATAGGTTGGTGAGAGCAAGGTGTAAGAGAAAGAGAGATTGTCTAAATATTACACTGATAAATGACAAATTCACCTTGAAACAATTTTTCCATTTTTCTCTTTGTTTAGCAATGTCCTCCATTTTTATATTTAAAAGTCAGTTTCCAAGACCACAGGTTTTCCAAGCACCCTGTTAGTGTGCCAAATACGATAGCTGGAGCTACATAATCTACAGTAATTTAACTTTCTTTCAGTCAGAGAGCAAACTTGTCTTCTGCCTTTATTATGTCACTCTGAAGTGTGGCCCCAGACACGTGCCCCACTCTTCCTCCCTGGGTAGAGTTCCCCTGATAACAAGGGAGTTCCTGCTGGCTGAGTACACATGCTGAAAACTACACACTACAAATCAGAGAGTAGTGGAATTCAATGCAGACCCAGCTGGGCATTCCAGATTGAGGAAAAATAATAAGCAAAATAATATCAAAAATTGAGAGAAATGCTACAACTCTGTAAGTTCAGAGTTTTCAAATCTGACAGGAATTCTATCTTTCTCTGATGTGCTGTGTGGTAGATGAAGCAAGGCCAAGTATCAACTAAGGGAATAGAGTTAGTAAGAAAGAAAGAAAAAAAAAAAAAACTGAAGAAATCAGAAATGTCTGATTCAGTTCCAGAAAGTCTCTCTTGTGAAACTCACAGGACCTCAAGAAGAATAGTTTGTGTGCTTAGCTTAGGTTAACTCAGCTACATAGGAGAGAATAAGGAACTAATTGCATAAACTCTACCAAGTGTCTGGCAGCCTGACATGATTTACCCTTCGTCCTTCCCACACTCACTCCTTCTGACACAATTTCAAGCCTCGGGCTCCTCTAATCTCCTGTAGCTCATTTCTGGAGCAGAGAACAACCTTCGTGTTGAGTGTGTGACTACTTGGCTATATTTCACAGGCTTCACCATAATTGATCATCTTCCTATCAACACTTTGCTCTTTGGCAGAGCATGCCCGAGGTGTGGCTCTGAGCCCTGCAGAGGAGTATAATTGCTAACATCTACCGGATGGACCTACCCCCAACAAACCAAATCCTCTAGCAGGCCATTAATCAGCTGCAACCATTTCTACAACTGACAAGTACAGAAAGACATTTCTTTCAGTGAACGATTCTGTTATGCATGTCTTTCGACACTTTATGTTCTGAATCGTCTGTTTTTGGTAGGGTTGATATGGCGTTTGATGGCCTTATAACCACAAATGCCTGAAGTACCTTTCTTTGGAATAATTTAGGCCCTTTTTTGTAGTAGGCTGTAGAAAACTCAATTATACAATATGCCTAAGGGATAGATCTTGGTAGGTGTGTAAAAATAAGCATTTCTCCACAAAAATCATCTTTTCTACATAATTCATCCAGTCTTGGGAAGCAATTATAAAGGTTGTCATGATCCTTAGGGTCTGAGAGGCCTTATTTTCCCAGCTCTGGGGAATTTTATACCCCAAAAGCCCTCATCTTCCATGATATTCCAAAATAATTCTTTCCTTGTGTTTATAATCCTCCCTGCACTCTTAGGATCCGATATACATTTCTGGAATTGGCTGCACAAGTCTCTGAGATGTGATCTGTGCCTATCTCTCCCAGTGACACTAATATTCTCTCATGAATTTTCACTCCAAAGTTTTGGGTTAGGCATATCCTCCCTGCCATTAGGCCCTGTCACAGCTGGACTGACCTTTCCTTATACCAACAGCCACCATCTTGCAATGTACTTGGAAATCAAAGAAGTCACTTTTAGCCAACATGTCTTTACTTCCAATGGAAGTGAACTCTCCTCCACCAGGGAATCTCCACAAGTCACATTCATCAGACCTGACCTTACATGAGAAGGTGATCCCTTGAGGACAGGAACTCTGCTTGCTTAATGCTATATTCTTAGCACTTAACCAATACTTTGCTCTTAATGAGCCAGGAGTTGCTTTGCTGGGACTTCATACAAATGTCATGGACTGAGTGGTAGAAACAACAGGACTTTACTTTCTCACACCTCCAGAGGCCAGAACTTCAAGATCAAGGTGCCATCGGGACTGGTTTCCAGTATGATATTCTTCCTTGGCTTGTATTTACTATGTCTCATCCATCTTTACCTCTGTATATGCACACAGGAGAAAGGGAGGGAGATAAGAGCTCTTTAATGTCTGTCTTTCTTCATATAGAACCACCAATCCTAGGAGATTAAGACATCACTGCTATGACTGAAGACTAAATTATTACTCTAGAGGGTCTATACTCAAATACAATCACACTTTGGCATAGGGTTTTAACATATGGATTTGGAAGAGCCATGTGGTCTACAAGATGCCCTCAATGCATATTTGTAGAGAAAATGGTTCAATACATGAAAGATTTCTCATTCTAATTTTTTTTTTTTACTGAAGCGATTATTAGTTCATGAAGGAATGAACTGTATCTTTCTTTTCCCCGGCAACCATCCTGCTATCTGGCATCCAGTATGTATTTAATACCCACTCGCTGCATTGAGTTTAGGTTCAACCTTCAAAGAAAAGATGACCTACAAGAATAGAAGTGTGTGTACATGTGCACATATACAGGTGTGTGTTCTTGTTGCAGACAAATGTAATTTAATAACTTCCTTGTGATCATACTGGAAACAAGCTCTCACTTCCTAAGCAGGCAGCCAGCAAGTAAGCTCCAGCTTAGAAATCAATTAAAGAAAAGAGGCAAATGAGTTGCTTAGAAATCCTGTTCTGCTGCTTAATTCTTTCCTTCTTCATAATGACAGTGTTTTTTTTCTGTGAAGTAATTTTATTTTGATAAAAGGAGACCAGGTTCCCTGACCCCAGAAAGAAATGAGGCAGTGATTTCCCTGCCTGGAACTTGACAAATGGCTCTTACATCTTGCTCTCCTGATCTCCAGCAGTGAAACAAATAGATTCTGAAAATAAACTTTTTTTAAAGAGGTTGGGGAACCATAGAGTTTCTGTAGTGTCAGATCTCCCAATAATTTTTCATTTTTGTTTTCCTTCACGAGAACATCAGGGCCCTGTCGTCCATATCCACCTCTTATCCACAACCCCAGACACACAATTTGCTCAGTTTGCACTGTCCAGATCAGTGGCACCATTGAGCATTTTCTCCCCAGAGCCCATTCACAGTGATGAACTCCTGTCACCTACAGTTGTCATCAACACTCACAGCACCCTCCAACATCCTCAGAGCTCTGCTCAAATTTGCTACATCCAACACTGACCGGGCAGATAATTAGGAGTTGTAAAAAGGCATTTCCTTTACCTAATCTGCATGCACTTCTTGCTACTATTACAGAAGAGAAGAGTGAGCTCACAGCATTTGATTAAATCAACTGAGTCCAAAAATTCGGTTGTCTTTTCCTCCCCCATTCCTTCACTCAAGGTGTCCTTTGTGTAAAATTAGTCATTTTGTGAATGACATCAAACAAAACCTCTACTGTGTTTGGAGCCATAGCCTCAGATCTTCAGCATTCTTCTTGGTGGGTACATGTATCTATTTGCCCTTGCTTAGTTTGCCCTTGCCTAGATTTTTCTCAAGAAAATTCACATGGAAGAATAGTAAGCAGCATACATTTATAGAATATCTACCTGAATAAAGGGAGTAAGTTAATAATAAACTGTAACTGCAATGAACATAAAATGTTGTATCTCAAATGTTGTATCTCATTTTGATACAACAGCTCTTAAACCTGAGTATTTGAGAAAGGAATAGGGGTCTTAGATGCATATAATTGTGTCTTCTTGGCATTAAGAATAAGACTGAGTTTGGCTTTGTTATATATACATAAATCCAGAAAAAACTTCATTCCTCACTCCTGAAACCCCAGAAATAACACCTGCATCATGAACTTCAGGCCTCACCTGCCCAAATACCCTTCCTACCTCCTTTCCTTTCCTCCAAGTCCCACTGTACCTATGGCAGAAATCTGTGAGAGCTTCTCTAACAGCGTGTCACCTCTTGCTCTGGGATTCTCCACCTCTCAGGATTCCTCAGTGTCTCCCTGAAGAACACTGATTGGTCAAGGTGTTTGCTTGGTACGCAGTCTTATGCTGGCACAATGTGACACTTAAGGTCTTCATCTGGTAACCCTCAAGCAGCGAGGAATACAAATCAGAAGAGAAATGCTTCTTCCTGTGAATCCTAGGGTGGAACATTCTGTGGGACCATCTCTCTGCCCCTCAGGAGGATCTCATAGGATCAAACCCTAGCTTCCCATGGAGAGAACTGATTCATGATAAGGCTTGATTTTGACTTTGCTCCATCCTCATCTCACTTCTTCCTGCTTCCTGTCTGTTCCCAGATTGGTGTTGCTGGTTCTGACATTTAAACGTTGACTTTAGGCAAGTTAATCAACTTCTCAGTACTTCAGCTTCCTCATGTGTATACTGTGGATAGAACTGGCACCTACTACATGGAGTTTAACCAGTTGATGCCTAAAAGACATTTATTAACACCAGGTACAAAAAGAGATTCACAAATATGAGCTCAAATAAAAGGATATCCAAAGGAAAGCAAGGAACATGAGAGAGAAGCATAGGAGAGCCCTTTTCTTGGTGTGGATAGAGTCTAAGATTTAAGTAGGAGAACATAAACACACCATTGGCTATAGAGGCAGGGGTTCGTTCAGTGAGGGATAGAGTACTGGGATCATGTAGATAATCTTAAGGGCTCACCTTTTCTCCAGAAGGCAACATAGAAGTGTTGAAAATTTTAAGCAGGGACATGATGTGCTCAGATTCTAGTTTCAGAAGATGATTCTAGAAGGTAAGAGGTGATGACTAGGAAAGGATGCTGTAAACCATGACGAATAAAATAAAGCCATGTTATATCTGCACAGTAGGCACCGGAGTGGGGCTACAAAGTTCAGGCTGTTCTCACTAGCCCTGTACCTTTTGCAGGAAGTAGATTATGCTCAAAAAAATGCTCTTTTTTATATTTTTCACCCCAGAGTCATTAATGAGTGATGACTGTGGGTTGTGTGTTACTTTCCTTTTGGTGAAGACCAAACTGCCCAAAAGGTAGTAGATTAAATACACCCCAAATTATCAGTATATAGTTTTGGAAGTGTCAGAAGTCCATGATGTTGGTCTGGTCCATTCCTCCCTCCCGGGGGTTCTAGAGGAGATTTCACTCCTCAACTTTTCCAGTTTCTGGAGACAGCTTTCATTCCTTGTCCTACAGCCCTGTTTCCTCCATGTAAGCAAGCCAATCATGTCTTTCAACCTCTCTGTGATCCTGAAACCCACTCTCTTGCCTTTCTTTCATTGACAAAAACCCTTGTGGCCATATTGGGCCTGTCTAGACAGCCTGTAAACCGTAATCTCCAGATCCATCTCCAGATCACACTTGTAGTGAACCTTTGGCAGTGAAAATGACAATATCCCACATACTCCAGGAGCAAATGAGGATGTGAACAAGCTTTTAGGCATTATTCTTCCCAGGGCAGGTCATGACTGATAGACCCAGTTTCAGTGTGTTTTCTCAAGTACCTCTGATGTCCTTATTTGTCACTGACCAGTTCTACCCAAGTAGACTCCCTTGGGAGTAAGTCTTCCAAAAAGAGAAACAATAGCCCTAGAGTCAGTTAAAGGGAGGTTATAAAAATAGACCTGGTTAGGGTGGGAAACAAACAGATGGTGAAGGAGACATACAGTCTCCACAATGTGTCTGAAGCCCTCTCCTCCAAAACACCCACTATTCCAGCATCAGCGTTGACATACCTCTGACAATTTTCCCATTTTGGATACAGAAAAACTAATGCAAAGACAAAGTAAAGAACTCATCTGAGTTGCCCCAAACCCATGGCTAAGCAAGAAACCCAGCTCAACACATCATGACTATTTGTAACATTTCCCAAAGCATACTTATCCTATCAGAACATAGGTTTTAAATGTTTGCATTTATCCAGGCCCTGAAGTGATATATTTAGAATATAGATCCATATCAGGAAAAATAGTCTTCATTTTAATTAAAGGGAGCTTATAGTGACTACTATAATTTTCTCTCTGGTATCTGTAAGTTATTTAATAAGAACCTTGCTACAACTTTCAATAGCCCTGTGCCCTGTACCAGGCCTCTCTCTCCTTCAGTTCATCATTTTATAGGTGGCAAATATCTTAGCCCAGATCATTATACTTGAAATATCTGGAAGGTTTTTCTAAAAAAAAGTTTTGCATACCAATGCTGATGTCAAGATGTTTTCCAAAAAAGTGAATTTTCTGAGAGATTAGATAAAAGCAGCTATTTTTTTATTTTATTTCCCTAAATTATTTTTTCCTTTTTGCCCTCATTTCTGGCACAAAGCATGAAATTATCCCTATATTGATGAACTAAGAGAGCTGCTGAATCTGGTTTCCTTATTGCAGCATCCACAAATCCATATTCATCACCCTGGTGTACCCTTGTCCCTGCTGCCATTTCTTTGATATCTGAGAAGTTTTGCTGCAGAGCAAACTGTCTGTGTGTGAATTACCCCCTGAGGTGGAGCCGGTATTCAGGAGCATGACAGGGCCTGTGGAAGGTGCCGTCCTGGGCATTTTGAGAGGAATCATGTCAATGTGACATCCATTAGGCACTTGTTTTCATCACGCAGGGAACCAAGAGGCAGAGCAAATCAGCTGGCTGCCCAGAGTATGTTGCTCCTCTGAAAAAGCTGTTCAAAGTTTTACTTTTTTGCTTTTCAGTTTGTTAAAATGTTTTTCCAACTGGAAGGTGAGCTATAAGAACTCAGCTGAGTTGAAACAAATGAAATGTCCTTTATGGTCCTCTCTTGGTTCTCTGCAGGGAGCTGGGACAGCTACCAGGTGATCAAATGGACCCACTGCCCAAGCAAGGGCATGCTTGAGACTCAAAGGATCCTGTTGACAAAAGAAAAAAACATGTCAACCACTTTTTCTTTATAAGAAGAAGGGATAATTGATGTCTTCCTCATATGCTATAGGACTACAGAAAGAATGGACAAAAGTGGCCATATTAGGAGAGGTAGAATAAAAGGATTACTTGAATTTGAAAAGGGTCAAGTTTTAAACATTATTCTTTCTGGAACCATGAGTGCCTTAAAAGTGGTCAATTAGGAGGGAAAGTTCGTTTAATGGAGTTGAATTAAATTGTGTTGAATTATAAAAATGAAGGCAAGGAATGGTTTTAGATGGCAATACCACTGCTGATATATGACTGTTTATGGACTGTCTTCCACATCTGATCCATAGTTGCTAAGCTGTTCAATTCCACCCAGGCTGAGCTCCGATAAAACCAGAGCACTTTATGGATCCAGAACATTACAAACCCTACACAGAGCAAACAGGAAGCAACCACTAGCCCCATAATAAGAAAATAGCTAGGACCTCAGGACCACTGTACTTTTCTTGATGCTCCTCATACCCACTCAATGATGCATCACTTCCCTTCATTGTACTTTTGAATGATTCTTAAAAGCTTTGAGTCCTTAAAAAAGCATTGAACAAGATACGGAGTACTTACACATCACCATCACCACCATACCCTGAAAAGAGAGAGAAGCCAAAATTAATTTTGTTCTTCTCTTGATTCAAGGTTTATGGTATCCCAGGTTGGCTGCATAACATTTCTGAAGCACAACTTTCCCCTAGGTCCAATACACTTGGGCAAATAATATCAGATGAATCTACCATCTTTAATATATTTTTATTCATAACACCAGACAATGGCAAATTCATTAGGGAAGATAACCCAAATCTACTGACTCACTATTCTGTAAGGGTGGCATTATCTACATTGTTGAAAAGTTTTGAAAGACCCAGGGAAAATATTGTCTTCGTGGTAGTATCATAGGGTAAATGGAGCTCTAGGCTTGGCATAGGAATACCTGGGGTAGCCTCTCTGAACTTTTTTTTTTCTAAGGTTAGTTCTACTTAATCAAGATTGCATTTCAAAAGTGTGATAAAGACAAAATTACAAAAAGAGACCAAATTACACAAGAAATAACATTTGAAAGTGCTTTATAAATTGAAGTGGTCCTGAAGGTCATTACAACATTTAGTGCTCTTAATATCCCAGGGAAAAAACTAAAATAAAATGAAAGAAAGAAAATTCAGAGTAGATAATATATATTTCATAGCCCTTCTGATGTAGCACATGCAAGTGTTCAAATGACTTACCAATGAGAAGTTGTACACTTGCTCTAATGGAAAAATGGCATCTAATGGCATAGTGTCACCTGGGTGGATTGTCAGGAAGCACATGGCTTCCAAGCAAGAGTGTGGCAGTTGCCACAAGAAATGTGAAGGTAAGGAAGTCATGGTGAACTTGGTTTTAAAGAGAAATGAAGTCTTTGAGTGGGGAAATTATCCTACTGAACTTTTACTTTATTCATCACATTCCTACAATTTCAACCCTCCCTGAACGCTTTCTCTTGATTTCTCCATCATGCAGTGGTGTACAGGTGACTGTTGTCTGTCCTCTTTCTACTCTCTTGCATTTATTGTAGTCTTGCCTCCTACAGGAAGAAAGCAATTTACATGCTTTTCCCCTGAACTACCAACCTGCGCTTTTAAGTCAGTGGGAAGAACCTACCCATAATTAATCCATACACTGAACATCTTGCTTCACGGTGTCTACAGCAATGGCCTTGATCCTTTCCTCTTCATTTTTGGCCTTCTTCCATCTGAAGCTACCCCTGCCTACCTCCACATAGTAGTTCTGCCACACCTCCCCATTTTGTTCTTCTCTATGGAGTCTACATTTGCTAGGCCTTGATTTTTGACTATCACCCCAGGAGTCTGGTTTAGATCTTTGCTTACTTCTGGCTGTCCTGAGGAGTCACCCCCCTCTGCCCACCAGGTGCACATGAACCATTTCTGTGGCCTGATCTGGCAATGATTTGATTCCGCAGAGCAACTCAGCTACCACCTAGGAAAGCACCAGAACATACAGTACACACTTAATAGATGTGTTAAGTAACTGAATGAATTAATTTTTTAAATGTTCATATTTTCTCCTTTTGACAGTCTTGCAAGTTTCTTTAGATTAAAAATATCATGCATGCTTATGAATATTCTTGGGCATGGATAATGCCCTCCTGTAGTGAGACCCATCCTTCCAATTCAAAGAACAATTCCTCTGACCTTTATGGGGGCAGCTTTCTTTGAGGGGTCCATGTACCAAGGGCAGAACTACAAATTTCATGAACTGCATCTTAAGCATAGCACACAGTGAATACCCTATGTAGCTTCCCGGTAAGTTAGACAAGTAATGATAATGAAAGGTTTGTGAGTTCAGAAAGCCCCAGGGTATTCAAAAAGACAGTTCAGCTTCCTGTCTGGGAAGAAAATGACAGCTCTGCTCCCTGGGATTAAGCTTCAGATATTCAAGAAGAAAAAAGAAAATATGTGAGTAATGCTTTGGACCCACTGCAGAAAATGTGGTGTCTCCCTAGCACTACTCCTGTGGAATCAGATGCCTTATGCAGCAATGGTACACAGAGGTGTTGAGGATCTTTTCAAGAAAGCATGGTGTCTCTCGGGCTCCAAGTACCACCAGTGAGGCACAGAATGGATGGCAGATCAGCCAATCCACTCTCTCCCACTAGCAGCACATTTCCTGAAGATTTTTGAGGACAGTGTCCTTTCAACTGTGTTTCTACTCATGTCACAGTTATCCTCACTCTTTTGGATAAAATAGCCAACTTCAACCTCATTTCCCAGCCCAGAACTCCTTGCGTTCAACTATGCTGTCTTCATACCCCAGAATATGACTTAAAATACAGCTGAATCCTTTTCTACTAAAAATCTCTCAATGTTTCCGTTACTCTGTAGAATTTTTAAAAGAAAGAAAAAAGAAAAGAGCTATCTATCATGTCATAGAAAGTTTTATATGTGCTACCCTAGGCCCAGACTCTCACCTCTTTACCCATCCCACTTACCTTTTTCCTTTTCAAACTGGTAATATCAAGTCATTTTGAGTTATTTTTTAGTTTTTCTAACTACACTATGCTATTCAGAATGACCAAACCTATAGCTATGTTGTTTCTTCTGCCTGTGCCAACTTTCCACTCTTTCTTCTCTTCAAGAACTCTGTTTTTCTAAAAACACCAACCAGATTCAGTATATCACATCCTCACTGATGCTTAGTCATTGTGTTTAGACACCCCATTTCTCTGTGACCTCCCCTATCACCCTCTATACTACACTGTTCCAGTGCCCTCATCTCCACATTGTTTTTTTCTAGTTCACAGTACTATCTATCTCACATTCTGATTTGAATCCTTGAACCATGGCAGAACATTCAAGACAGAGTAGAGCCTCATGAGTGTGGGCATTCCTAATTAAGAACCTCTAAAACTACATTATTTAGAAAGCGCTTAGCACCTTAATGGCCCCTCAATAAACATTTTTTAAACAACTGAAAGTGAGTACACTTATCAAGCATTCATTCATAGGCAAGAAAAAAAAAAAAACACAAAGCATGCACAAATGTTGGGCATCAGGCAAAGGGGGGCTAATGGCTAATCCAAACAATTAAATAAATAGAGCTAGAGTTCTAAAATAAAATGACCCAGGGGGAAACTAAGCAACATTTTAAAAGGGAAGATTTGATACATTCCAGCTATAAGGAACTGCAAGCTAAAGTTTTTGGAAAGACAGTATTCCTGGAATTTCTGAAGGAGAGCTTGAGCACTTTCTGTATGCCTCCAGAGTAAGATTTATTGTATTATTGACTGAGACAGGGAAGACTGACCCTGGGGAATGATTTAATGATACTCTCTAAGGAGTTACAAAGGTGTCACTTGTCCATGAAAATGGGGTTTTGAAAGAGAAAAAAAAAGCTGTAGATATAAATTATGCAGTGTTTTGGTGCTTTTGATATTACTTCTCACAAAAGGCTAATGTAAAGTAAGAAGAAAGCAGAGAAACTTTTTGATTAAACAGCAAAGCCAGATTAATATTTAAGGGCCAGACTATCTATTGAGTGTGGATACCTAAAAGAAAGAGAAATGATTAGAAGAAATATTTAAGGTTTTGGGTTAGCAATAATTTAGTTCATTTAGTTTGGCAGGTCAGTGAAAAGAAAAGTGTAATAAAACATAAAAGATCGGCTTCTCTTTCCCTAGACTTATGCCACTACTTGGTTGTAAATGATCATTTCCAAGATCTGCCTTAATTATTCCAGAAGGCTCACTGTCTTAGTCTTTTCTGCTGCTATGACAAATTATCTTAAGCTGGGTAATTTAGAAAGAACAAAAGTTTATTTTTCATATTCTGTAGGCTGAATGTCCAAAGCACTGACAGGCTTAGTGTCTGATGTAGACCCATCTCTGATTCTTTTTGCTTCAAGTTCCAGAGAAAAGGAACACAATTTCTACACAGAGAGAGGTGCAGGGGTAAAAAGGATTGAATGCTCTTTCTCCATCCCTTTTATAAGGAACTCCTAATTTCATTCTTCAACTATATCCCAACAGTCACATTTGTGTTAACATTCTCACCCTTGGGGAGTATGTTTCAACATGAATTTTACAGGGCAATATTCTTAAATGATAGTCTGCATTTGCTCAGAGTCAATCTTGCATAGAGTAAATAGTGCCAAAAGCATTGAAAGGGGTGTGATAATATGTAAATTACAGAAGCTTCCTAGAAGAAGCTTTCTCCTCACACTAGTCTGGCTCAGTGAAACATAAACAAAATAGACATCAGAATTCTCTGAGAACATTCAGCACTTGTATCAGGCAAGCACAAGAAAAACAGAGCAGGTGACCCTCCATGACCTCAGCACTGCACCACCTTTGACAATCCCAACAAAGAATAGGCAACATTAGAGACCCATTTGGGTAAAAAGTCATGATGCATCTTATATTTCAAATCTATGCTTGTTGTAATGGAAGAAATCTCCCACATACTGCTTATTTTGTCAGCTCAGAAGCCCATGAAAGACGAAAGATTACTACCTGATTTTAACACTGGCATTGCTCCATGGTGAAACTGCCCATGTGAAGAGGCACGAATACATACAGAGTTTTGTTTAGTAAGAGTCCATCATCTGTGATCTCCTTCAAAGTTGCTACCAAAAATGCGAATGCTAAGGTTTACCTATGCTTTTAATTTAAAAAATTTTTATTCCTCAGTGGAGTGTCTGGGAGCCGAGTTGCATATCTTGGACCAATCATGGAGCTTTAGTAAACATTCAGGTTGCTTTCATCTAAGAAATGGGAGGAAGTCTGAGCCAGGGCACCCATCAGCAGAGCTCTAGAACTTCGAGTTTATAGACCCCAAAGGTCAATGAACACTGTTTTTTTTGACACAACCTCACCTTTTCCAACCCTAAATCAGTGATAGGAATTATTGTTACATCACTTCTCCTTTCACTGAAATCTTGTAATCAAAAAAGTGAAAACCAAAACATTACTTAAAATAAAGTTTGTATCAGGTACAAACAGAGAGCACCGTCAGTGTGGATTCAAATCATAAGCCAATTTGGGGTGACAATATGAGTTTCTCACCACTCTGAGCTCCCTCACAGGGTCACTTGTCCTCCATTTACAAATCAGGGAGGGTACTACTTAGCTTTCTGTTATTGCAACAAAATATCTGAGAAAAACAACTTCAAGCAGGAAAGACATACTCTGACTCATTTTTCAGAGGTGTCATTTCATAATCTCTTTGTTTCATTGTTCCTGAGCCTGAAAGAAAGCACATCTGGGCTCCCACCCAACCGGATGGTGCCTGTATTTGAGACCAACCTCCCACCACCATTTGCCATCCCACATGCCAATCATCTCTGGAAGTACCCTTACAGACATGGCCAGAAGAATGCTCTAGTAATTTCTAAGGCATTTCTCTACCCAATTAAGTTGACAAGCAAGATTAACCACCACAGGGAGGTTATAGCAAAAGCTTGATTCAAGCTCAAATGTCCTCAGCTGAGAAGCATATAGCCTAAATGAATGAAGTATAAATATTGTGAAGTAGGAGAATTTTATGCAACTGCAGTAAAAGTTACCTAATATTTTCAATATTAATTGTTAAAAAGAATTATCTACTCTAAACTAAAGACAACTGAGATTTCAATCAGTTTAAGGAGGGTGAATATCTAGACTCTGTAGCCTATAATTTCTAAGCACCTTTCAACATGGCATCTCTTTCCACAGATGTATATGGATATTGCAGAATGGTAACATCTAAAATTCTTCAAGGATCTGGGTCTGGACTGAGAGGAGTCATCACTTAGATTTTCTTGAGCAAGCAAACAGGGGTGAAGGTTGGATAAGGAGGAGAAAACGAAATTTTATGTTCAGTAATAAAAGCAAGATAAATTGAAAACAAAAGACTCTCTACATTGGAAACATCTGGTATCAGTATTCAATATTGTGATGTTGATACTCTGCTTAGACAGTCCAGAGAAATGCTTAGGATCACATCCGAGGCTGGCCTGGGGACTGCAAGGAAGACAAGAAGTTATAGAAATCTGGCTACTTCTTGGAAGAAGTGCATCAAGAAAGCTGCAAAGCAAAGAAAAGGACCTGAAAATATGAACCCATGTGTTCAATTAACGAACACATATCAGTCATTATTGGTTGTCATAGATAAGGTATACAGAGATCATACACAAGACTAGTGATTGTGTGGGGAAGTCCTGGAAAGTTCCACTGAGGATATAATCTTCAAAATGAGACTAGAAGGATGAATGAATTTTTCATAGTAGACAGGCAAGGAAAGGTATACGACATGGAGTGAAAAACACCATATAAATGTCAAGAAGAAGGAAGAACAAAATACATTTGGGAAACACAAACAGTTCAATATCATTGAATAGAGACAATATCATGGAACCTTGGAGAAAAAAATAATGTGATAAAATTAAATATCAGCCATGTGGTTTTAGATAATTGACTTCATTTCTACTTAAAAAAAAAAAAAACTTTTCAAAAATAATAATGTTGGGATGAGGATTTAGCTCAGTGATTTCAGCATCTGCCTTGTAAGCACAAGATTCCAAGTTCCTCCCCAGAAACCACATACCACAGTGCCAGTGAGTGTGACTAACACCCATCAGCAATCAGTACCACACACCACAATGCTGAGCATGGTGGTGCATGCCTATAATCCCATCAGTCAGGAGGCAGAGTCAGGAAGATTGTTGAGTATGAGGCTTTCCTATGCTACATAGTGAGCTCAGGGCCAGCCTGAACTACAAAAGCAAGACCCTCTCTCCAAAAATAAATAAATAAATAAATAAATAAAATAATGATGAAGATGATGATGAAGATGTTGTAATTATTTTAGTGAATTTCTATGAGCATTAAAAGAACCTTACTGGAGTGATATGAGCAAGAGAATATAAAGCAAGATCTCAATACACTCATTTTTTTCTGATTAGTACAACTAGCTGACATAATTTCAAGGCAAAGTGAAAATCTGAAGTTGTCACAAAAATTCCATCCCTTAATTTGTCCAACAATATGAACTGGGTAGAATACGTGGTGGCTCATGGCCCAGACCTCCCATCCAAGACTGAGATGTTCATTTTCCCAGCTGCTACATGCTTCAGCTGTTGATGACTTCCTTTGCACAGCAGTCCAAGAATTGCCCTCTGCCAATGGGAATCTGCTTGTAAAAGGCTGTGCTCACAAAGTGGACCTGCATGCAACAAAGGGTTGATGGAAAAGTACAAATTCTCAGTCACTTAGCTTCAGTCTAGAATAGCTCTGAAGGACCATCCCAGACTCAGAGCTCTTCATTTGCCCAGGCTGAGACCCCTGCTATAACTGCACCATAGCTGAAGTACTGCTACCCATTCGCATTCCCCTCCATCCCCTACTAGTGCTGGTCCTAGTGTGCTCCTCAATAAACTTATATGTAAATCTCCATCTCAGTAACTGTTTCCAAGTAACCTGGCCCAAAGCAGTTACATTCTGTTAATTTGCTGCAACATAAGAACCTCAGTGATGTCGCGTCCGCCTCGACCAGCAAGAAAGACGCGACCCGGAACTCTTCTTCAAGCGGTTCATTCAGGAACCCTTTACAGCATAATGGAGAGTCTCTCCCCTTCCCCAGCCCGCGCAGCACCTTATATGCATCTCTTCCGCCAATCAGGGGATCAGGTGTAGTGGCCTACCATTGGTCCGCGCAGCAACCAAACTATGCTTGAGTCAGCCTAGTACCCCGCAAGGAGTCATGTGGCAGAGGGAGCACACGCCATCAGGAGGAAAGAGAAAGGAAGCCGGCGCCATCTTTTAGGTGTGGCACCAGCGCGGCTCTCCACACTGTGATCCACCTTAAAATTTATTGACCAGGGCCTAAGGCACAACCTCCTTGCCCTGGGCAGAATTCCACCCCAGAGCAGTTTTCAGTGGCCTCAGGGTACTCTCAGTAGTACTCCTACTAAAGAGCTGACAGAGAGGGCATAAACTCATCTCCTCAGAGATTTAAACAAGAAACAACATTTGACCATTCTTTGCTCTCCAAATCTATTAGATGCCACCAAACAAAGACAGAAGAAAACAGATTTCATAACATAGAGAATTATGCATTTCCTACTCTCTCAGCCTCATGAGGAAACATATCCTGTCCTGTAGCATTTCTGTAATAGCATGAACACACTCTGCAATGCAGAAGTAAGCCTCAGTGAAAGAACTAGTGTCAATACACGGAAATGTTCTTTCCCAGGCACTGGGAGGCCACAACTGCAGGATTTGGTCCTCTAATATGTTAGAAACAGGAATTGAGGAGGCCTGGAAGAGCATTTGTTTCCTTCCAGGATTGAGGCAGGGTGAAGGGTTAGGAACGTCACCTTGAACCCAGGCTATCCTCTTATATCCTGGTGCCAGATCTGCTCAGGTCTTTTTCCTTTGGTGGGAAGGATTAGCCACAGTTCTAAAGAAGCCCTAGCTTTCCCTATTCCACCTGCTCAACAGAACAAGAACGGATGTGCAATGCCCACACTCCCAAAGTGGATTTGTACTGAAACAGTAATCAAGGCTGCACTTGGCAAGGTTTCTCGAGTCTGCAAACAGAAAAAGACAAATTTACAGTAGTGAGAATGACTCTCTCACATACTTTACCATGCTTTATACTTTGTTAAGAAGTCAGCAGAGAACTTCATTGAAAATCCACTAAAACAATTACTGGGTCATTAGCGCAGACTGGTAAGCACTAGCTTTCAAGTTTCCATAATATAGGAAGCCCTTTAATAGGCCCTTGGCAATGTTCATAAAGCTCAAGCATAGGGAACTTCAGTAAAGACATCCTAAGAAGACAAAGACACATTTAAAAATTATACTCACTAAAAAAAAGTTATCTTCATTTCTCATAGAAGACATAAGTAGAATAGTAGTTAGTAGAAATCAGGAGAGGAGGGCTAGAGGGAGGTTAGTTAACAGATGTCAAAACACAGCTACTTAGGAAGGAAAACATTTTGTTCCACAGCACAGCAATGAGACTAGAATTTAGAACAATCTCTTGCATATTTTATAAAGAACCACAGCAGAGGAGTTCAAAATCTTCCACTTAATGATAAATGTTTGAAGAGGTTGAAGTGCTAGTTGCTCTGATAAAACACCATAAACGTTGAGTAAGAGATATTATAGAATAGTCACCGGCATCACTTTCTCCTCAGTTGTATCTAGAGAAGCGCACAACATCATAAATTGCTGAATGACTCTGAAAGGTTATCCCAAGATAATCACAAATGTCCACTGAGGCCCCCAATGGCTTCAAATGCTATTGACATGCTGGTGACTTACATGCATCTACAGCTCAGACTCTTGTCTTAACTGCAAACTTGATTTTCTGCTGTTCACTTGGTAACACACTTGGATGTCTAATAAACCTCTTGAATGGATCATGTCTACAACTTTCTTTTTGTTTGCATGTTCATTTTGTTTTATTTTTGAGATAGGGTCTCACTATGTCACCCAGACTGGCCTGGAAATCATAATCCTCCTGCCTTGGCACCCCAAGTGCTAGGTTACAAGCATGTCACCTCACCAGGCCAAAAATGAAATCTTGATGCTCCCATAAGCTTGCTCTCCTCCTCAGTTAAGGGAAACTATATTCTCCTGATACGTTCCGCCTATTTTTCTACCTTTTAGTAATATATAAGAAACATATGATAAACCTCACAAATCTAAAGTGTATAGTTTGATAATTTTTGACATGTGTGTACATATATGAAATGTTCATCACAGTCAAAACCGTGAACATATCTATTACCCACAAACTTTCCCAATAGTTCTTTGGAATTCCCTCTGTCCTGCCACTCATCACTTTCACCCATCCCCCTTCCAAGCAACGACTAATCCTTCTCTGGAAATAAACTATTGAATTTTCTTGCGTTTTGCACAAATATTCATGCCACATGTGTTCTTTCTCTCTGGCATTTTCGAGTTGGCCCAATTAATTTGAGATGTGTCCAAGGGTTTGCATTTATCACTAGTTCATATTTTTTTATTGCTGAGCAGCACTCTGCTGTATGGAAATACATGTATATGTCTATCCTTCATTATCAAAGGATATTAGAGTTCTTTTCTAATCTTCCCTCTTAAAAGATAAAGCAGCTATCATTTCTCAAGGCATATTAGGTAAATGTATGATTACATTTCTAAGAGACTGACAAACATTACTGAAACATGTTGTACCTTTTCGGCTTTAACTCAAGAATACATGAGGGCTCTAATTGCTCTGCATGTTCCCCAGTACTTGGTGTGATTAGTCTTTTTAATGTTCACCACTCTAACAAGTGTGTTATAGTTTCTTATTGTGAATTTAAATCTGCATTTCCCTAATGAATAAGTGATGTGAGTATATTTTCTTGTGCTTGTTATTCATATTTCTTTGATGATGTGTCTATTGAAGTCATTTGCCAAATTTTTAATTTAGTTGTTTTATTTTTAAATATTGAATTTAGAAATTACTTTAGATATTATGTTCATAAGTCTTCCATCAGATATATGACTTAGAAATATTTTCTTTCTATATGTATTTTGCCTTCCATCTTAGCTTTCCATTACTATAACAGAATTACATGAAAAAGACAACTTATACAGAAGAAAAGGCTTATGTAGGGTCACAATTTCAGAAACCCATTAGTTGTTTTCATTGTTAGTTTTAAATAATTTTGTCACATATATTCCTCAAATTTTTCATATTTTTGTCCTATAATAAATGGTGCCTTTTTAAAATTTTCTGATTGCTCATTGCTACTGATGTAAATAGGAGAAAATTTAATTTTGCATATTGATCTTCTATCTTACCTCCTTGCTAAACTTGGTTTTTACTAATTCCAGTTTTGTAGATTTCATCTGATATTCTGCACAAAAAAACATGCTGCCACTTCCACTTTTCTTTTAGCGTGGTTTATTTTATTTCTACTTTTTCTTACCATAAACCATTTGTTAGAACCTCTAACATAATGTTAAACGGCAGGAGCAATTGCAGCACCTTTGTTTCATAATATTAAAATTCACTGTTACGTATAATATAAAAGTAAGTTGTTGGTTGGGAAAGAGCCTTAAATTGAGTTGCAGAAGTTTCCTTCTGTATAAGACAGTTTTTCCATTACTAGAACAAAATATCTAATACCTGCAATTTAAAGGAAGAGAGGTTTGTTTGGGCTCAACTTTCCTAAGTTATAGTCTGTGGTCAACTGACTCTTGGACAGGAATATAGTAGAGAAGTGTGGTAAAAAGAAAGCAGAATCCAGTTCTCACAAAAACCTAGAGGTAGATAAGCTGCCAAGCTTCGTATCTCATGGAACAATAGGCAGAATTTCTCAGGATGGTCTTATCTCATTAGTAGGGAATAATGGTGCTCAACTCAATATCACTCTAGTCTCATCTAATAAGTCTTGGAAGGCCTGCAAGCAGTAAACTACTGCAAGTAAATTAACTGTTGTGAACTTGACTTTGATGGTGAGGACTCTAGATAGAGATTAGACTACTAAGTTTATCTGTCAATGTTATTATAAGGAGTTTGAACTATATACATTGGGCAGTGGAAATGCCTTAATACGATTTTGTTTGCTTTGTCTTACCAGGTGCCTATCACATCTAGGCTTGAATGAACAAATACTACAGAAAGATAACCTATAGTGCTGTTTCTGGGTCAGGAAGTTTACATCCACGTACGACTTAAAAGTGAATTATCTTACATAGTTGCTGGGAATGACTAAAGAAGGGAGAAGAATGAATGTGTGGAAGCCCTAGAATTTTGGAAGCTTTCTTATTATGTGCAATGTAATATCCTTCAGTATTTTGAAGAGCTCTTCAGTAAAACATCTAGATTTTAAAATTTTTTCTTTAGTGTATCTGGAGTTGGATTAGTGACTTCCTGAGTTGTAACAGCTACAGAAATATGTAATGAGTTTGAGATCTTAGTTTTTAAAATTTATTATCATTAGTATGTGTTTGTATCACATAATCTCTGCATCCCTCATGGAAAGCTGGTTGATGGACTATAATACCTTAATTCCTTTTTCTCAACCACTCTCATTTCCTTCTCTTCCCTCTCCATCTCTTGATCTCCTGATTGCCTATTATTTATCTTTTATTTTGTTCTTTGTTTATAATTCAGCTTTCTCATATAAGTAAAACCATGCAATATGTAAAGTAGTATGTCCAATTTATTTCACTTAACATTATGGTCTCAGGGTGCATCCATTTTCCTACAAGTACTCTGGGGGGTCAGAATTTTTAGGATCTGGGACCTCTGGTATTCCATCATCTTAGTGTGTATTGAGTAGCTGAGTGTTCATTTTTGGAGAGATCATATGGCATACTGTTATTACAAACTGCACAGATTATGTAAGGTGTGCTTCTTTAGATTGGATGGTAAAGATTAGTCATATCCTATTCATTAGTTCAAAAACAGATTTCAATGCCTATTTTCTATTACTATTAAAAACTGTCTGGGGCACTTTAATTTTATAAGTAAAATGGATTTTTTTTTCAAACTGTTTTGGAGATTAAATACCAACAATCATAGTACTGGCTCAGAGGAGAGGTCTAGCAGCTGAGGAAAGGAGTAAAGGAAAACAGAAAAGATTACACCTCAAAGCAGTGAGCCAGAGAGTGAGACTCAGGGCTCAGAAGGTGCTCTCATAACAGCTCACTCTCTCAGGAGCTCAGAGGTCCTACAATAGCTATCTTAATTCCTTCCAAAGCAGCCTCTGTGTTTAACCTAGGGCCTCTTTTGAGGACCTTCAGCTGAAAAGTTCTGCCACATCTCAGCTCTGCCTTACTATAAAACAAGCTCCTATTCTTAGGATACACACTAAAGTCACCTCTAAACTATTGTAACTTCTATGTGTCCAGCTATATTCCAAGGGCACTGTCACAGAGTTTATCTTGTGCAGACAGGCAGACAATAAGCAACATAAGTAAGTTAAAAATAATAGTAATGATAAGTGATGACATTATAAAAATTCATTCAAGCAAAAGGAATAGGTTTGGTGGCAGGGAATTTTTCTTAGACAAGGCTTCACCACATATCCCAGTTGGTCTTGAGCTCCTGGACTCAATCAATCCTCCAACTTTAACTTCTAATGTAGCCTCTCACACAGGACTCTAGGTGTATACTGCAACATCCGGCTTCTGGAACTTTTTGTTACAATTGTCACTGTGAGAGTGACAAAGATCTAAGCTTAGAAAGCCATCTTTCTAGAAAGCTAAAACATTTAAACCACTATTTTAAAAAAAATGTTATATATTCTTTTCTAACTACTAAGGAGAGAGCTGAGGTTTGACAGTGTCAATCCTTATAGGCTTATTTTGAAAGAACTTGAGTTTAATTTCAATAACAAGGCATCACTCACCTAAATATGGTAACTGAAACGCTGAATGCAATTTTTATTTTGGGGCAATTAAGACAAAACACTAAAGATCTGGCTTATAATTAATCTTTCATCTTCTTTAGGATCTCAGCCACAAATCTTTAGTTATAAGGAATTCTTACTCCTGATATACGTGTCTCTTGATTTCTCCTCCCGGTGTTCACATAAAATCAAGTCCATAAGTGACAGGTCCGCATTCCATGCAGCAACCGGCCCTGAGCTCTGGATGAGAAGGAGCACTAGAGCCCATTCTGTCCAGCTGAGGCTCACTTTGAATGCTTTACAGCTGCTCCCTTTTGAATGATTTGGGAACCAAATATGCCTGTGCAAAGAGAGGAGTGAGAGATTCTTGCCTTTTTCTTTCCCAAATACATACCTTATCTCTCTCAGTTTTGAGAAAATCAAATATCATTAGGTTTCCAAAAATATTTGTCTTGGAGCTTTGGAAGAATTCCTACTTGGTGAGAAAGTGTTATTTCAGAGGAGGCAGAGAATAAATCTTCTGATAATGTAGACGACCAAACAATTGCAGGAGTTTGAATGCCAAAGGCAGACCTGGACCTTCTGTGGCCTCCCTGTTTAGTTGGGGGCCTTTGGGAGATTATCTTACCTGGAAATATTCCAAGAGGAAGCCAAGTAAAGTTCAGTGGGAGTTGGAATGCCCTATATTTGATTACCAGTCAACTCAACACTCAATAACCACGCCAAAAGAGCAAAGTAGTGAATTGATACATATTCCCTTGAAATATATAACAATACACTCATTTTTGAAGGGAGCTTACCCTGGGCATCAATACATAAAACTGAGTGCTCCAAATTTTAATCTAACTTTCCTACCTCTATCTCATATTTTGTCAAACCCAGAGAAAAAGTTATTATCAGATAGTTGAGACGAGAAATATCCAAATTTCAGGCCTCCAGCTCTTCAAGGTGACAACAGGGATTTCTCAGACCTCAATATGAGTTGAGACATTTTTCCACTTTTTTCTCCTTCATTTGCTCATAATGCAGGGCACATTTTCCTTAAATTTACTGTTATGAGAAATGTAATGGTGTTTCCACCTACCACAGGTTTCAAAACCTAAACTTGTAGGCCGTATATAATGCCGACTCCTGTTGCTACAACCTGAACCTGAACAATATGAACTGTAAGTATTGGAGCTCCAAGTGTTTAGTTATGGTTAATTTATAACTAAACACACTAGTATTTAGTGGAACAAAAAGGTCATTAGTGTCTTACCAGGAAGCAATTAAATTAACAGCTCAAAGCCATTCATCAAATCACAAAACAGATGCTGAACCACTCTGAAATCAGATTCTATAGGCAGGAAAAGAACGAAATTCAAAACATAGTAAAATACTCCCACCTCCCTCAGCTTCTCTCAAAACAAAAATCTACTCTTTCATCTGCAGCCAGAGTTCCAGAGCTCTTTACATTTCAGAGAAGCCCATAGAGAAAGAGAGAACTAAAGAAATCAACCAGAACAGTTCCCTAGGCTCATTCGTGGTGTCATTCTCCTCTTCC
The DNA here is from genome assembly GCA_004026965.1 of Petromus typicus. Lineage (NCBI taxonomy): Eukaryota > Metazoa > Chordata > Mammalia > Rodentia > Petromuridae > Petromus > Petromus typicus. The sequence goes on from PVIR01008198.1 coordinate 30,624, forward strand.
CCTACCACCCAACAACAGCATTTCCCTCATTAATTATGCATATTTTGGCAGCCAAAATATGAGTAGTAAGGTTATTATCATGTCATAAAACAATATGTTCAAATAACATGATACAAAGTAGAACATTAAATGGTATTTATACCTCCCTAAATAAAAACCCTTCAGGTATAATTGTTTTTGGTAAATTTTTTAAAAAGTGTTTATTATCTCCATGTACTAGGAATGTAGTAGGACTAAATACTCAAATCAATAAACCATAGCTCTGCACTTAAGAGTACAACCTAGAAAACATGAAAGAAGGGAATAAACACAGCATAGTAGAATAGCAACAGACTCTGAGAGCTAGAAAAACTGGATTCTGGCCTTGACGTTGTCATTCATTTATTAGCCAATTGACTTTGGAAAATGTGTTTAATTTTTCTAAGCCCACAGGTTTGTATGTTAAATGGAAATGATGCTTAACTCATGGAATTGCTTTAGAAATAAAACAGAAAAATGACATTTCAGCAAAAATTAGAGGGCACATTTAGATCAGGATAATTTTAAAAGATTGACATGAAAAGAATATAAAAGAGGAAGCAAGTTGTAAGGACACAAGACAGAACAATATAGCAGCCCATGGCCAATAGCATCTCTATGCAAGATAAAGGAGAAAAGAAGTTGTCAAAACTCCAAACTCCAAGGCTGTAGAGAGGGTACCTGAATAGTTAGAGCCCTTGATGGATTTTATGGTGGTCATGGTGGGCCCTTTCTGAGTCCCCTGTGGGTTTCTGAATTGGCTGAATGCAACATTTCCCATTGAGGTAGATAATGATCTCTCCTATGATAGAGATAATCATCCTCCTGAAGCAGAGGTCACATTTCCTTACTGCTCTGGATTTATTTCCCATGCATATAGAACAGGATGCAAAAAGCTATTGGAAGGAGCCAGAATGACCAATCCAAATTAGTTATAAGATCTGGAAATACACAGTAATCTGAACAATTGTGATATACACAGTGTACTGCATAGAATATATACACTTGATCATTTACTTGTACCAAAAAGATACTACTATTTTCAAACTAAAAAATGAGGTAAAGGAATGTTAAATGACTTAGTAAATTCAGTGGGAATTCACAATGAATTTCGACTGTAGCATTTTTAGCTATAATGATTCTCTCTCGATATAAAAGAATCAATTGCTGTTGTTAAGATTCCCACAGTCTGTAGTCTGTAGAGGGAAAGGCCTTCACTTCACACACTCACTGGAGTTTTGTGTTTCTCTTCTTCCAGTACCAGGGATTGAACCCAAGACTTTGTATTTGCAAGTCAGGCATGGCATGACTGAGCTAAATCCCTGGCCCTAGATTTTGTGGTAATATATTTCAATTTGTCCCCTTTAGGTCTGGGCAGTGCCTCACTTTCCTGGATAAGTATTTAAAGAGGTGATTAAATCAACCTCGTATGGTTAATGTCCTTTTTAAATGCAGGATGAGAGGATAAGATGCAAGGTATCCATTGTGTGCATGCTATTAGATCAACGCTGTCACATTCCCCACTTGCTGCTAGCTCAGTGTGACTGGAGACAAGCTACTTAGCTTTGTTCCCTTAGCTTGTTTCCTTGCCAGTAAATTGACAAAGCCAGAGAAAGAAGACAAATTGGGTAAGACAATCTTTGAGGTCGTCACTCCACATTTCCTGTATTGATTACATTGCACAAGGTGCAAAATTCTCATGGTGTGTCTTTATTCACTTGGTGATTTCTTGTAAAAGGCTTCTTTTGTCAGTGTTCAGAATGGTTTGACATTGATTAGATGAGGATTAATATTTTTCCTGATGTGACTCTTTCACCAAATAAGTCCTATCCAAATTCCAAGACCTACATACATAATCAGAAAAAAAAAGGAAAATGTTTATTATATAATACAAAGTTGTTAAAGGAATATGCAGAATAAGAATATAAAGTTAATTTATTATTGAGTATCTAATATATACCAGAAATTTTACTAAGTATTACACAGATTTTAAGTTATTAAATAAGGCAGTAAGTAAATGAAAAACGAAGGTTGTCACTTTTTTACTAACTAGCCAATCGCAGACACAATTCATAGGTTTCTAGCATTTCCTCATTTTGTTAACAGTAGCACAATCTGCTTTTAGATAATGTTTAGAGAATGTTGTGAAGCACTCTGTGATAGAGATAATGACCCTGCTGAAGCAGAGTTCGGATTTCCTTGCTGCTCATTAGAAAAGATTCCAATTCTTTAGCCTCAGAACTCCTCAGCTGTGACAAAGCCACTGTGTGCATGTGTATCTTCTCCTTGGACAACCCCTTTGTCACTCCCACAACCATGAGGATGGTGGATAAAGGAGAGAAAACAAGGAAACCATTACCAGCATGATGCTCATGATGCTCACTATGCCAAAAGAATAACATCTTCTGTTTCTGTCCAACAGTTTCATTTACTACATCCAGAGAACAACATAGACCAACTTATAAGCTTGCAAGTAGGGTAAGAGATCCTCCACAATTCCTAACAAATATGTGACCTTCAATAATTCCTTTTCGAGCTTTGTTTTTATTATCTATAAAGTGACCTTTCCGAACCTTTGTTTTCCTGGTTCTTTGTTTTTGAGTTTTTGAAAATATTTCAAATGGATATTTCTAAAAGTATCTGTGTGTGCACAGCACTTAACTTGTTTTAAACAAACAAACAAAAAAATTATAGTGCATGATTATAGCAGAAGGAGCAAATATGCTCCGGCCACCCACACTCTACTGGGCCTTCATCCAGATGTGGGGGAGATAGAAAAGAAACAATCTAAAAATTAAAAAATGAACCTATTAAATGAAGTAGCGATGAAGGTCAGGGAGAAAAGGGAGCCAAGATGGAGCAAGAATGGGAGATGCTGCTACTTTTTTTATCACCTAGTCAAGAAAGGACTGATTGAGGACATAGAGTTTGAGCTCTATGATGGATGATGGAGAAGGAACATGTGACGTAGATGAGATCATTCCAGACTCAGGAGGGGAAGAGCTTCAAGATGGAAGCAAGGTTAGCTTAGCATATTATCACCGATGTAAGTACATTAGAACAAATGTAATAATTATTGGCAAGGCGACCAACATGTCTGAAGTTCTCAATATTACCTTTCAATACAGATACATACATCCTAAATCTCTAACACTTTGCTTTTTATTTTTCTCTGTAAAGTTTTATTTTTCTCTTGTTATTTTGGAAGCTCATTTCTCCCAACTTCTAGAAGCCTGACTGAGAATGTGTTTTTTGCTGTTCAATCAGTGTGATAGACTCAAAGATTGAGTTTGAATAATTTCGGCGCTTATTTAAAACTCATAAATCTAAATATACTTTCACATTGAGAAAAAGTAGTAAAGGTTTTTAATGTCTAAGAGAAAATGTTCGGCACACTGAGAGAGCCAGCAAAGCCATTTAGAGATAAAACTTCTATATGTACTATATTTTTTATTAATTGTGGGCCAATTATTAAAATATGTGCCAATTAATATCCTTCAAAACCATATGGGCTAACAAATGAAGAGAGGAAATCTCTGGTAAATGATATAAAATATTTAGAAAAATTTGCAGAGGCATTTGGCTCATACCAGATATATTGGATTCATCCCTCTCTATGCAATGTTAGGGTCCTTAGTAATATAATAAATTAGGCCTTGTCACTACTGAAACCAAAACAGAAAACATGATACATGTATCTAAAGTCATTCTTGCCAAGCCTAACTCAGGACCTAAGCTAAGAAACCTCAGCATTTATGTCATGAAAAATGCTCGTATGGTGAAAGAAATCAATCAGGCTATTGAGGGCCTGGTTTAAAATAGCCTAGAAATCATTATCACTTGGGTTCTGTTTATCATTAGACTGCCCATATGAAGTCTCTGACTGCAGAATGCTGCAGTGAGCAAGAACCCAAACTCTGTCAAACACCTATCATAACTCCTTAGGAATTTTGAAGGGAAGAATACTTGTAAAACCAAACTGTTCTAAACTGAGACATGTTGCTGAGAACTTGGCCACTAGAAGGTCACAAAGGAATTTGGTCATTGATCTCACTCCAATAGATTTGGAAAAATCAGTAATATCATCCAAGATATTTTTTGCCACTCCCTGAAATTCTCAGAAACCTATTCCATATTATCCAGTGATGAGAAGTCAATTTGCTTCATGGTATCAAAAGTTCCCAAGTTGGAGGATGTGGTTCCCATCTATGTTTCCATTGATTTACAAGCAAAGTTAAGAGGCAGTACAATTCCTTAACTAAGAGTGTCTCTGGAGCCAGACAGAGAGCTTGAATCTTGGCTCTGTTACTCAGACAAATCATTCAGCTACTCTTTGCTCTAGTTTCTTTCTGAGAGACAGAGAGACAGGGGTGGGGGGAGGGAGGAAGGGAGAATAAAATGACTGAAACAACACCAAAGACTACTTTGAGGAACACAGAGAGATTTCACAGTGACAGAAGCATAGAATACACATGTAGAACAGAGGACAATGTGACCATGGAGACAGGAATGGGGCCACAGCCCACAGTGTGCCAGGAAGAGGCAAGGCGTGCATTTGCTGGTGGAACCTCTAGAGGGGGTACAAATCTACAATGTCTTGATCCCAGCCCAATAGTACCAATGTTATGATCAGCCTTGACCATGAACTTGATCGGCTTTAGAGACACGTAGAAGATTAGTAAAACACATGTCTGCATTTGTCCTGAGGAAGTTGCCATGGATACTACCTCTGTCCCTGGCTCTTCTTTTCTGGCTCTTCCACTTGCCTGTCTGCTTTCTGGCTCTCATTAGATAGGTAAATTTTACCTGCCATCCTCTTCTGCTACAACGTTTTTGCCAAGAATCAGCAGACCATGGGCGGAAACCACTGAAAAGGAGAAACAAATTAAACCCTTTCTCCCTTAGGCTGTATGTCAAGGTTTTGGTCCAGCCACGGAAAACTGACAAATACAACTGGCTGCCAGAATCACAGCACAGAACACATATCAGGTTTTTCAAACCACCAGATATAATGGCTAATTTATGGCAGCAATCAAAAACATACACTCTCCTAAATATGAAAAATTAAATAATTTTCCCTTTTCTTCACCTCTTTGTGCATCACGGTCTTTGCTACATGACTTTGTGGTATTTCCTTCTAAAGATAGAGTATATATTTTCCCCTCACTGATGGAGTTTCTTTTTCAAGTCAAATGTAGGCAGCGGGGGGCCGTACACTGACTCTAAGCTTCAGCCTTAGGAACATCCTTTGCTTTGACTTCCCTCCCTAGATCTTTGGCTGCAGCTATGAGATGGACCCACTCAGACAGTCCATTAGTAGCAAAACTATGTAGGAGCAGCAAGAAAATAGGAAATAAACTTAAGACCTATCACCTAATTCAGGCACGGTGTACATAACTGAAAATAAGCCATTGCTCAGTTGTTGGTTATGTAATAGCACATGACTACTATAATTATTCTTGTGACATTCATGTAATATATTAAAAAATATAATTAGTTTTTATAATATCTGCCTAAACAACTTAGTAAGTTAAAGTAGGGTTGTTACTGCAGAAAAATTTAAAACTAAGTCAATCATTTGATACAAAAATCATGTTGAATTAGAGTAAATCCAACTGGTGCTACTACTTGGAAAGTGGTTCAAATGATTTAGCAATTGCCAACTCAATGTGCCAAAGCCAGCCCCAGACAAAGTTGTGAAAAGTGTTTATGTACCTCCTTTGTATTCAAATTACCTTAACTTTCTCTTCATTAAATACCAACTATCTTTGAGTGCTCTTCTTGAATAAAAGCATGGAAAATGTCATGAGAAAGAAGGTATGATAACTCCAGTTTTCCCAGCCCCAAAAGTATTATCATAGTATTTATGACAGTTAATTTTATGCTTCAAATTGGTTAAACTACAATATCCAGTTACTTAATGAAATATAATAAAGTCAGTGTGGCTAGGCAAGTATTTATAAATGTGGTTAACATCTAAATATTATTAATGCTATGGTGGGGGCTCATTTTATCCATTGAAAACCTTTTTCAAAACAATAGAAATTCTGTCTCAGTACTGTAGCGTGTTTCCAGCCTACTAGTCTGCCCTATGCATTTGAGTTGAACATTTCCCAACACGTGCTAAATGTGTACTTAAGGTACATCCATGTATATAGATCAATTAATATATTATATACATTATCAATTATGTATACATTAATAGCTAGTAAGAAATTTATTTAAATGGTTACATATCCATGCATATAGTAAGATGCATGTGTGTGCTGTACATGTGTATGTACATGAGGGAGTAATTTGATTCTGTTTCTCTAGAGGTCCCTGACTAATACAGTGGAGCAATTGCTACTAATGGGAATGGAGCTGCTCTGGGGAAGGAAGAATATAATTTCAGTTTTGAGCCAATACGAGAAAATCATAACCCTCATCAGACATTCTGCACAGACACTCCTAAGCCCCCTGGATCCCTCTTTTTCCTTGGTCCTCACTGTGAAATTTTAACTGTCCTACTATTTTTCATAGAGCTTGTGTTCAGCTAGGACAAGCCTACCTCACATGAGATACTAGCTATGGCCAGACTATCTGCTGTTACCACAGTTTACTGCCATGTTCATAGTATATTTACAACTTCGAAATTTTGAAAATCTGGTGAAAGCAAGTGCCACCCCTCAAGAAAATACACATATAAGGGTTGGGGATTTAACTTAGTGGTTTTGGTGCCTGCCTTGCAAGCACAAAGTCTCGGGTTCAGTTCCCAATAACCACACACCACAATGCCAGGCACAATGCCAACTGTGGTGGTTCACCTCTGTAATCCCAGCACTCAGAAGGCAGAAGCAGGAAGATTGCTATGAATGTGAGCCTTGCCTGAGATATGTAGTGAGCACAGGGCCAGCCTAAAATACAAACATGAGACTCTGTCTCAAAAAAAAAAAAAAAATGTACATGTAGCCATGCATACCACACATGCTTGAGAAGAAATACTTTGTGCAAATCTACTGGAAGAACATTCCTCTTCTGTGATGTCTATGTATTATTTTCTCTAATTGATAGACAGCTCTATTCTTTCTGCCTTGAAAACAGTAAGCATATGCTCAGTCAGAATGGGATGGTTTCTTTGCTTCCATTTCTTCAGTGCCAAAGGTTGAAGAAGGACCTTTGCACTAACCTATGCCCCCGACTTTATTTTTAAACAGGAGTCTCAGTAAGTTTCCCAGCCCGGGCTCAAACTTGCAATCCTCCCCCCTGACCTGCCCATGATGCTGGCTTTAGATACATGCACCCCCATGTCAACCTCAGAATGGATCGGAAATGTTTCTCTGCCCATTTTCCTGTTTCACTCTCAGCTCCTTCCATAACCGCATCAGTGTTTATCCAGTATCTCCTTGAATAGCTAAAGGATAGGAAAGTCACTCCCTTTACAGATGATTTCTTCTGAGGCAAATTATTATTTGCAGTTCCAAGATGTCTTCCTGAATTGTCATCTCTTTTCTGGTTCCTACCTCTGTTTGGCAGAGGAAGTGGACCTTATTATGTTTAGTATGCCAAACCCTTTCATTTCTTCACCTCTTCTATTTCTTCTCCAGGCTAAAAGCTCTAATTTATTTATATGTTGTTTATTATATGCACATATTGTCCTTTCTTGATAGCTAGCATTCTTTTCACTCAGAAAAAAAGTCCACATGATATAATAATATGTCTAAGAAATGTCTACTTTGAGCAAGAGAACATCTTTGACCCTTTGCCTGCTAGTTGGACAGTACATTATAATAAGTCAGCAAAAGACCTCTGAGGAGGACACATGGACAGCAGTGGGATGAAGCAGAGGCAAATTAAGAACTTCATGTTGCTTGAAAAGAAATGCAAACATTATATGTTTTCTCCATGAAGGCCAGCCATAGGATAGGATGTAAAACTATTTGTACATAGCACAAGTCATCCTGAAAACTTCATTTATTACACAGATGAATCAAACTAAAGTCACAGTACTCTAAAAAAATAAATGACTGCCTTTTGTCCTCAAATTTGCAGATTTCTTTGACATGACCTGTGAAAGGGCAATAAGCCAAAAGTGTTCCTTCTTTGATCTTTCAGCAAGACAGAGTGGAACATTCCCGGCATTACATAAACTATGAAGCCTTCTTCGGTATAGCACTAAATAATTCCCAGCATAAAAGATGGTATTCTATTCCATTTCTGAAGATTTTTCCAGGTTTTGGAAGCAGACCTCTTTTGAATGAAACTGCTCTTGCTAAAAATTTGTGAAGATTAAATATTCCTGTATTAATGAACACTAATATTTACTGAAAACTCTGATTATGACAGCTTATTTAGCAACACACCAGAATATATATATACAGGGTCTTGCTTTTTGAAGCTCAGGCTGGCCTTGAGCTCATCCTCAAACTCACATCACAGCTATCCTCCTGCCTCTGCCTCCCAAGTCCTGGGATTATAGGCAAGAGCCACCACACCTGGCACTGTGGTACGTGGCTCTGAATGCTAGTGGGCATGAGTCTCCACACTCAGCATTGTTGTATGTGGTTATCAGAGATCAAACCTGGATCCTTGCACTTGCAAGGCAGGCACTGGAACCACTAAGCTAAGTCCCCGGCCCCACCAGAATATTTCTTGACTTAACTTTAATAGGGCAAATGAATAAGGGAATGGTTAAACACTAATAATTTCTATAGGATGGAATTAAACTAAGAGAGTAGACCACTTCTCAATGTAGAATTGTAACTATCAGTTAACTGTGTTACTAGGCAACTATGGGTTAACTAGGTAATTATACTCCTTGTAGAATGTACCTGAGTAGCCATGACAACTTCTGTAATCTGTCGCCAAAGTAGCATAATTGACTCAGAAAGTCCTGCCAGAACTCTTTGCTCTCGCCCCTTTCCACTGCTCTGCTAAGTGTAAATCCTGCTTGCTATACTTCTCGGAGAAACTCCAAATGGAATTAAGCTTTTTGGGTGTAAAAAGAGGTATATAAAGAAGCACAAACTTCTATTTGAATCTCTCAAGACTGTTAAGAATTACTTGGTGCTGGTATTAAATGCTGCTTTTTTGCACAAATCTTAGGGTCTAGAGTGGTCTGTTTGGGGTCTTCACAGTGTTCTGCTTCAGTGCAACTACTGAATAGGATACATATGGACTCTGGTTCAACAGGCTCTCTAACTTTATCCTGATATATCTAAAAAGTTCCTTAAAAGAGGAGGTCTAAAATCCAAAACACCTTTATGATTTACTAGTAACTCTATTGCCAAAATCTAGACTCTTTTAGTACTTTGGAAATTAGAGCTAAATTTACATGAAAAATCACAACACTACTTGGGCTCTGATGGTAGTTACCTTGTTTGGATAGGAGCGAGTAAAAAGACCTTTCCTCTGCATTTCCATGACACACATACGCACACCTTCCACAGACAAAATAGATAAGTGAAGCACATCGATGGGCATAATGGCACACTCAGTTTTAGATGTATTTAAATTAGTATATTCACCATGACATGTCCAGTAACCAATACAGAGATGATTTCCATCAAGAAAGGCACAGATTTCAATTTCTCAACCAATGAACACTAATGGAAAGGATACATTCACTGTGGGATAAACAAGAAACTCAAGGTCAGAACCACAGAGCAGAGAGACAGGAAAGTCCACACGGGACTGAGAAAAGCCAATGAAGTAGGAGAGAAGCCAAGTATCAGGAGCCAAGCGGGGAAGATACAGGAGGAGGAAACCATCAGCAATTCAAGTTTCTGGAGAGATCAAGTAGGTACTGACTCAAAGCATGGTTTGAGTTTATTGATACAAAGGCTCATTAGTGGCTTTGGGTAGACATCTACTGTAGTTTATGGGAAGTGACAGCACATAAGAGTGGTTTAAGAAATGAGGGAGATGTAAAGGACAAGAAACACTGTGTGAGAACTATTTCCAGATGATGCAGTGAATAATCCAATAAATGATCCTTTTATATCAATCTGTTTTATGGCTTAACATGACATTAGGACATATTCTTTGAATTTCTGGGTTGAAAGTAGACCTTAAGAAGCCTATGATGGGGAAGACCAAATCATCATCCTTATTGTTAATTTTTACAAGACTATTCAAGGTTACCATGTATTCACTGGTTTCACCTGGTCTCTTCTACTTGCTACATGTACAAAACACTTTTATCACTGCAAGCAATGTTTAGAAAAGAGGGTGCTCGTTGGATTTTTGGCCTTGAAAAAGCATACATCATTCAAACAGAATAAAATTCTTCTCTCTTTCTTTTTCTCAGGAAATATTTGTTGAGAACACAGTGGATGCCAAGATGACAGGACATTTTATTAGACTCAAAAAAACTAGAGCCTGCTATGAGTAAGGTAAATAACCCACATAATCATGAAATGTTATTTGTGTTAATGCAATAAATAAAATCCTAAAGCCAAGGAGGATAATCTTGTCTAGATGTCATAAGGCACTTCACAGAAACAAAGGATTTGTATGAATTGGACATGGACCTATGTTACCCAATCGGCTAAACATAAGCACTCCTTTTTTGTTGCAATAATCAGAATTTGGGAGCTACATTTCCCAGAATTTCTTCCCTCTGTGGTGAGTTTAAACTCTGACAATAAGAAGTCAAAAAAACAAGAGAGAGAGATAGAAGGTGTCATTTTCCAGTGGAATTTCCAAAATGTGTGGTCAGACAGCAGAGTGTGTCTTGCAGCAAGCACGGAGTGAGCACCTACAGATCACTTGCTGCTGTGCTATGCTGAGAACTTTTCAAGGTCAGTGCTAAAGGCTGAGCCCAGTGAGTCAGCATCAGGTTTCCCAGCAGTCGTGTGAGCTCCTAGTACACTGCCGGGGGAGAGATATGTTTTTGGAAGAAAGATGAAAGGGTTAGAAGACACTGAAATGAGAAGACACTTGACTGTTTGGGGGGTAAGGCACTACATAGCTGACACAAGTGAATAAAAGAGAAGTGGGAGAGGAGACTGAGCAGGAAGAGAGATTACCCTGACAACAATGGAAAACCTTAACCTATCTAGCAGGAACGAAAGTAACTTGTGTTAATACTACTTCAAAAGATTTGTGACAATAAGCAGTGTCATATAGCTTTAACCAGATCACATCAAACAGAAAACTGTACTATCCAAGGATTGAGTTTGTAATGGATGCTTTCCTACTTAATTCATAGTTGTAGCTTTTTTCCATTTAGCAATTTTAATGTTTTGAAGATCACAGTAAGAGATTCTAAACAGTTAGTAAACCCTTTAAAATATTTTACTGCCTCATTCAGTTCATGTTCAGCTTTCCTTCCTCTAATCAATCCATTAACAAATATTTATTGAGCAGTTTCTTTTCACAAAGCACAAGTTAGACACTGTGGGATTACATCTGTTATAGGATGAGGCAAAAATCATTAAATAGTTGAAAACCAACATAGCGGGCTATTCAGTTCATATCTCTCCTTGAAAGAATGCCTTGTTCAATTATTTATAAGCCCATTAAATTTGTATTAATAAGAGTGAGCAAGTGTTGGGTGATTGCCACATGCTGGGTTCTCAGCCTAGAGTGTCCCCTTACATGCTTTGTTTGTAGAACTCCTAAATGTTCTGCAGGATCAAACTTGACTGTCACTTCTAAAGTCTTCCTTGCCTCCCAGGCTCTGGAATCCTCCTTCTGGATATTCACACAGCCATGGGCACTGACCTCTACTACCGTGTTGTATATTTTCTTCTCATTGCATGTTCAAGTGATAAAATTCTACCCAATAGGAGCCGAACAATATTTCTACTGTGTCATCACTGCCTGTAATGCTGCCTAACAGATGCTTAATAAATGCTTTCATTAGTTAATTCACTTGGTGAATATATTCCAGACTCACTTGGCAGAGATATACTCTTACAAACATGGTGTATCTTTTTTTTTTTTTTTTAATTATCTTTATTGGTACATTAAATATACACATCATGATTGCACTCCATAATGGGGATTTGTACCAGTATAAGACACAACTTAATTCTCATTTTTTTCCCATAGCCCCACCCACCCTACCACCCCCCCCATATATATAAAATTTGTTTCCTTACTTTTTTGTTACCTTTTGGGGGGAACCATGGACTTTGCCTTGCAGGAATGCTTATCTGATTTCTTTCTTCTTGGGGATTTTGGCATTTTCTATTTCAATCAATTCTCTCCAATTATTCTGTTGTCTTCATGGGACCTCAGTCCTTTCACTTCTTGGCTGCCATCTTGTATTTCTGGCCTGTGATTGACAGAGTAACTGATTCTATGAGCAGAAAATCAATAATCCAGGGCCTTCAGACAGTCTGTGGATGCTCTGGAAGAAACTTGGTTTCCTGCTCTCAGTGGCAGCCACTAATCAGAAAATGTCAAACTAGGCGGCCGTGAATAGAGACAATGTAAAGTCAGCCACACTATTTCTTTGCATGAGAGCGTTTTTATATTGGTTTCCTGTGTTTAAAATCTGTGATGTCTCTCAGACCCCAGAGGGGGATGGAAAAATGAGTAGATGGAAAAGAAAGGGAGAGGGAAGAGGAGCAGGCATGGAAGTTGTGAAGTGTGCAGATTTGTATTCATTTGTTTTCTCATTGCCAGGCTAACCTTCACCAGTCCTTAAGCTTTTGGGATCCTAAATGTAAATTTGTTCTTTAACATAACATTTTCCTTGTTCAAGTATAAGTGACACTCGAGTAGACATGAAAGATTCTAGACTTATTACTTGCGAGTTAGCATTTTACTGCTAATGTAGTCTGCCACCCTTTACCTCCTGGTTTTATGGTTGTTTAATTATAGCCCGCAGGCCTCTGGTGGTCCTTTGCTACTTCAACTAGAGTTTAGCTTCCAGTGAACGCTCCCCATTAGGACCTCCCGCTGAGTTATTGATTATTAAGGTAATGCACTTTTAGGGTCTTATCTCTAACATGGAAATGTTAAAAATGAGTGGCTTGCAGTTGGAGGATTTACAGAAAAGGAGAAAGAAGATGAAACTTCCCTACTCCTGAGTCCTCTGTGCTACTTAGGTTACTGTTAACTTAAAACACTGTACACTGGTTAACCTGTCAATTCTATGAATGGCATTTTTATTATTATTTGTAGTCTCTAAATAAATACCATTTGGCCTAGCAAAAGGTGGCAATTTATATCTAAGGAAGGTAAAAGAAAGCAGGAAAGAGGAGAAAAAATTTAAAAAGGGAGGGGAGGAGGGAAAGAAGGAAGAGAGGAAAGCGGGTTAGGCAGGCAGGAGAAGCGACCCTGGCTAAATTTACAGATAGTTCTTTAAGTACAGAAAGCACAAAGCATCCGATTATGGATATCAGATAGAGGCGGCCGAGAACAAAGGAGAAAAAGAGATTTGAAGCCTCTTCGTTATTTAGGTGTGAAAATATAACTCTGGGTTCTACTAGAGCAATTCTTTATGACAGTGCTCGGTGGGAGCCCACACACAAGACGAATGCGGGCAAAGACGCACAGGGAATGGAGTTTGCCAGGTGAATCGACTGTGGGTGAAGCTGGCCCCGCAGAAGAGGCTCTGTTCTCTGCATACAGAGGACGCTTCCGTTTGCAGACCTACGCTGCTGCAGCTCGGACACCCACTATTAAAGCTGCAGAAATAGCTACGGCGAGAAAGGACTGGGAAGTGAGTAATAAGGAAGAGAGGATGGTTGGGGCAGGTGCCCCGAATCTAAGCTTCAGTGCCTCCAGAACAGGCACTTTATTTTAAGTAAGTGCCAGAATCGGAGGTTGATACAAATTCACTTCATTCTCAGAGAGGAAACAGAATCATAGATCACTTTTTTCACTACAAAAAAAAATCTATGGAAAATAGACCCAACCGTCAGTCTCACAGGCACTTAGGATTGGTTTTTAAGGATGCACAGATCCTACCGCCTTTGTAGGCCTGAAAAAGATACAGTGTTGTTTGCCTCCGAGTTACGTACTGTGTGATGTAAAGGCACTGAAAAATGCACACTGCTAACCAAAGGTTGGGGAGTAGCGTTTCGCTGCCATCATTCGCTTTCTTGATGAAAGCAGTTTTAATTTGCAAAGGTAAACACAAAAGCTACACCTTAATCTCAGAGGCTGCCTGCCATTCATATAACGATCTGGGTGGAGCCATTTTAATCCTCAATGGTCCAAAGAGTGCGAATTATCATTTGATGAGTATCCTTCATGAGCCAGGGTTCATCTGCAGATCTTAGCAATATCTGTCAAATAAGCACCGTTAACCAGGCCCCTCTGGATGGGATTTCAAGAGACCTCAGGGTGTAGAGGGGTGAAAGATGGAGACTCCCATGTCAAATAAACTGGCGGTTAGGGAAGTGCCTCAGAGAAAGATGCAGTGCTGAATCGTAAGCCCAATACCCAAGAGACCCTCGGAAGCACGTAAGGTGCCAACAGTCATCAGTTACCAGAAGGGTGGGTCCTACTTTAATGGGAAGGTGCTGACTATTTTATTAACACAAGGAATGTCTTTAATTGAATTTGATAATAACACCCTATGAACCATATAAACACTGGAACAGTTCTGAGACCATAAATTTAAAATTCCTTACTTGAGTTGCCAAGGAGAAAGGACAATAGTAGTGCTCGCTTCCCTAAAAGGAAAGACTTGGTGAAAAGAAAAGAGAGTCGGAAACTACCCTCCAAAAAGGTAGGAGGGGCCCAGGGACCCAGGGTTGGGGTCAGTGGACTCGAAGCTCCTGGAGTTTCAGCCAGCCCATCCTCTCTCCAGCTCACTGAGGGTTAGACTCACACTTCTGATGAATTGCAAATGTTTTATGAAGCTTTTTCCCTCTCCCTTTTAAGATGTTTCCTGTTTCATTAAAAAAAAAATCCCCCACAAACTTTTAGCTCTCTTTTAAGCCAACTGCTGTCTGTATGCTGTAATTAAGTTTCTTTTTTATTTTTTGCATTGACTCTGCTGGATGGAGGGTACCGTAAATCATATGAACAAATGTTCAGGCTAAAATCCTCTCTGTGAGCTCCATAATTTAAGTGAATTCATTCTCAGTTCATCTTCTGGAGACATGATCTCATAGCATCTGTTCTGGACAAAGATAGCCGTCCTCATTACCTGGGAAAGCAGCAATGGGTTTATCTCTGATTACCTTGGATGAGCCCTTTTACACTCATTCAAATATTTTTTTTTTTCATTTTCAAATATGAAAAGTAATATATACATATGAATCTATTTTCAAGAAAAATTTGAAAACCAGTTTTCATCAATTATAATGTTTTTTTCTAAGAAGTCACCCCTCTGTTCTTGTGCCAGACACCTACTTGGTTAGCAATGAAGGCAGCTTCTCTGCGCTGTATCTATCACCCAGCAGTGCAGAGAGCAGCTTCAGTTCTCTCCTGCAGGGAATTTCCTCACTGCGGTCCCTTTGTTGTTGCTGTGCAGAATTTCATGAAGGCACAAACAGGTGTGTGACCTTGTTTATGAAGAGATTCATTGGATAGTTTTATTTTGATTTATTTTGATTGCTTAGTGTCTTGGGCATGATCTTAATGTGAAAAATATACTACATTCTTACAGCTCAAATGTTGAAAGAGCCCAGTTTGGTGGCCCAAGTCTGTAATCCCAGCACTCAAGAAGCTGAGGCAAGAAGATCGCCAGGAGTTTGAGGTTAACCTGGGCTACCTAATGAGTTCAAGACCAGACTAGACTACAGAGAGAAAACCTATCACAAAACAAACAAACAAACAAACAAACAAAAAAACCAGTGGAAAGTAGAAGATCTATTTAGTTTTAATCAGTGAACACAATTTTCTTAATTAATGTGAACTGAAATGCTTTAATATCTCTAGTTGACCACCATTCCCATTATCCTAGTTACCTTATTACCCATGTACTCTAGATGTAAGCATTTTGATTAGAGTGTGGGGCAATGACAGGGACATTTAGCAAGGACAAGAGTTGTGTGTTAATTGCGTCTTCATATGAAATGACTAATAACTACATAGTAATGCTGAGTCTGGGTTATTGGGACTCTGGGAGGCTGGCATTTGGGGCTGCATGACAAGAAGGACTTTACTTTGGGTTTGTGTTGGTTCAGCCTCTCTAGAAGAACAGAACCAATTATATAGTTGAGTCATTGGGTAGGATCAACATGGGTGAGTCCACGGTGGCCATATGAGCAATAGACAAACTGGAGCATCTGGTAGCTGCTCAGTCCAAGAAGCTGAAGCTGCAGAACAGGAGGCATCAGGGATGTGGTGCTTATTCCAGACTGAAGGTTGGTTAGGCTCTCTGGAGAGTTGCTAGGAGGAGCCTGAACTGAAAAGCTGAAGAAAATGAAGTCTGATATCCACTGGTAACCAGAGCAAATTATGCACCAACTCAGTGCAAGCAGGCTGACTTCTTCCTTTTCTTCTCACTCCAAATGGGCTACAAGCCCTTTGGATGGCACCACCTGCAATGAGGCTGGGGATTTCCCCCAGTTTGCTGGTCTACATACCCATGATCTCTCTGGTAACTTCATATACAAACACTCCCAGAAGTGCCCTTTCCTCATTTGCTAGACATTGAGTAATCCAGTCAAGTTGCTATCTCACAGTTAATAGTCACAGGATAAATGTAGAGACTTTCATTTATGCTCAAGAGGCCAGCTGCATAAGTACTGAATGGAGGAGGGATGATGTAAGAAGAATGCAGGGCTAGGGATATAGCTCAGCGGGGGAGTGGGGGGGGGCATGTGCTTAGCATATGCAAGGCCATGGGTTGCATCTCTTGCACCAAAAAAACAAAAAAGGAAAGAAAGAAAAGAAAAGCACATTTCTATATTTAAAGATAAATCAACTTTTTCAGATGATAGAAAGCTCAGTGCAGTTAGTCATATAAATATGGCTCCATAAAGTTTTTAAAAGAAAAACAGTTGGAGGTGTTAACTCTAGAAATACGGGGTCCAGACCGAGAGAATGTTGTCTCTATGCTGCAAGTTCATGCTTTAAAGAGAGACATTGAACAGTGTCTGAGAAATGACCTGAAAGGGAGCGTTTTCAACAAACTCTTATAAGTAACAGATGATGGAATGATGAGGGGAAAGCTTGAGTCATCTGATAGATGTTCTAAGCTATTTCAAAGGCCCGTTTTCAGAAGAAGAATCATTTTGTCTTTGGTGGATCAAGGAAGAGAAGTCTTACTCAGCCCATAGGATCTCTGAAGAAGTTCACATCTTTTACCTATTTATTTTCGTACTTTTTAAACTCACAAGCCAGTGGGGAAATCTTTGAGAATTTGTGTCATTTAAGGATGACCTGATCCTTGCTCAAGCTGAGAAGTACTGTGACTACATTCTCCTGTCCTGTGCTGGCAGGGCAGGCATCAAGTGTCGGGCGTGAGTGATACACAGCAGTATACAGGAAAAGAAAACAAGGAAAATAGGTTGGGAAAAGAAGGCAAAGTGCTTGAAACATTTATCTCCAACGTGTGATTTTATTTCCAAAGTAATTCAAACCCAGAGAGAAACAAGAGGACCATTTATTTCAATAGTGCAAAGCAGAAAAGACTTTATTAGGCAACATGAGTAGAGATTATTAATTTAGGACACCAGGGACTGGTGTGAGAGACCTTTCTCTAAAGAGCCAACCAAGAATACAGCTGAGGAACTTCTGTGACAAACCTATTGTTAGATGGACACAAGGTGAGGAACTGGAGAAGAGTCCATGGAATGTAATGACTAGGTCTCCACCACCCACAGGTTTATATAATTTGGCACAATTTATTGGACATTGATTGAAATATGTACTTTCAGTTTCTAATTTGAGTGTTTTGTAACTACTGGATGAGTCCATGGGAAGGAAATGGCACAGTTTCTCAGCAGAAGAGCAATTTCAGGCTTTACCTTGACCTTGGATGTGTGTGTGTGTAAAATATATTTACTTAGTGTGCTTTCTCCATGAATGAAGCTGAGCACAGTTCACATGTCTACTACGACTCCCTCAGAAGCACAGAATGATTTACGAGGTGGTTGTTTTGTTTGTTATGCTTTCTAGATTTAATTAATGAATAAGGTGGCCTTCTTAACCATCTGAGGTTCCTAATAGCCAGTGCTGTGCTTCTTTAGCTCTGACTCCCCCTAAAGCAGCTCCTGGTGATTGTGACAGTGAAAATTTAAGACATTTATGGCAGATACTTACACAACATAGGTTATTATGACTACAATCGCTACGATTTTTATGATTCCTGATCCTATAGTGATCCAGGGGGTAGTTAATAACTCCCTTGGTGAAAACTATTTACCCATAAACACTTTCACGAAGGCTGAGTAGCAATTAAGGTAATGGTTCTGGTGTAGGTAAAGGTAAATGACCTCGTTAAGGCCTCGGCCTAAATGGTACCCTGGTGGCCTAAAAATGTTAGGAAGCAGCAGTTTGCTCACATGGAGTATTTTATTTACCATACCCCAAGCCCTCTGTCATTGCCGTTGTTTGTTTGCCATCCCTCATTGTGTGAGATGGGAATGCTGGGTAGGCAAGATCATGGGAACAATATCCTGGACCTAGAGAATGTGAAGGGCCGGCTAGAAGCTCTCACATCTTGAGCTGAAAGGTCAGGGACTTGGGTGACAGTCATCACCTCCATCCTCTAGAATTAGTTACAATAATCTTGGCGTAGGTGTGCTCAAATCCTGTAAAACTTCATCCACTGATTTGTTTCAGCCCATGTCATAACCCCATCTAACTCCTTCCCCTATGGAGAGAGAGGGAGAGCAAACCCTGAAAAGAATTATTCACTTCACTAGCCTGCTGGTTGCAGCCATAAAATGTTCATTATTCCTAACACGGAAACACTTAATAGATCTCAATTATAGGATTTAAATCCTGTCCTCTCTGTGTGTAGCAGCTCTTTGAAGGGAGCCCAGCATCTTCTAGGATGCCCAGGAGGTTGTCATGATTCACGATCATGATCAACAAAGTGGCCACCACCATGTAAGGTCGAGGTTCAGGCCTTTGCTCTGACTGGCACTGACCGAATTAAGTCTGAGCTAGTTTTTACCTAGTGAACAGTGCAGTCCTCTTGTTCTTCAAGAAGCTGGAGGAGTCATCCCCATAGCCATATACCATGTAAGAGAAGGGGGGATGGAAATGTAGAAAGGCCAAGCTTTTCACATGAGCATGCCCAAAAAATCTGAAGGCCCAAGGTGTTGGCTGAATACAACACTTCCTTCCTGTTCTAAGGGTTTCTTATAATATAGACTTAGGACTTTTGTTTTATTCTTGCTAATTTTCTTGTTCAGAGATAAAATGGAAAACAGTATTTTTTCCACCATTGTGCTAGAATCTTGAAGAATAGAACACAGGTTCACTAGAAATTGCCAAGGAAATGATTTCCACTCTGTGTGATGGCACAACAACCCACACAACTAAAACCCACCGAATGTGACATAACCAAGCTTTCAATGACACCTCTCCCACCTCCAGGCCAAGTGTAGGTGTAATTCCCAGCACTCCACATGGGACAGGGCTTAGCCTGACAGAGGATGGTGGATAAGAAAGAGCTCTGGGTGAATCTTATCTGTTGATAAGGACAAAATTCTGCCTATGGATTCCAGTAGGTATCACAACAATGATATGGGTAACCGTGTGTATGTGTATGTGTGCACACACACCCACACACATCATCAGCCTGCACAAAACAAAAGCCAGTGAGGTGAGCTGAGTCTGTTGTAGGGTCACCTGGAAAGACTGGTGGCTCTCCTAGGAAACAATCAGACTGTCAGAGATTGGAGAGCAGGAACATGAAGAGCTCACTAATCCTCTCAGTCTTTCTCAAAGCCCATGCCACTCCTCATATTCAAACATAGCATTTGCTTTAAAGTCACATTCCAGAATTATAACAGATGGTTTCATCTTTCCTTATGTCCGAGGACTTTAAGGCTTCAATTAATTTAGGAAACAATCTGGTGACCAAAATTTCTTTTTCTAAGAGACTCTCCCCACAAAACTTTGTCATGCCCTAACTCTTCAAAGAGCCAACAAATTTAAATGAGAAAAGCATACGTTTCCAATTAAGATTCAGATTTTGCTAAAAGTCACCATTCAGGCATCAAAATAGGAATAGCTGACCAAAACCATCTCCATAACATAAGAAAAAGGAAGGAAGTGGCACATATTTCAGAAGCTGCTGTGTCTGGTCCAGATGGCATCCTCTGAATCTAAAAATTCATTAACAGAACTGCAGCGTTGGTTTGTGTATGTTTTGTTTCATTTTTAATACTCCACACAGGTGGCTTGATTTATCTATCCACAAAGGGATTACAACCAGCGAGTCAGCCAGGGAATTAGCCTTCAGTGCAACTCCCATGCCACCTGGCCAGCAGCTCCCAGAGCTAAAGAGGGGCCGGTCAGAGGTTCAGAGAAACTTGAGATTTGCAAGGGCTGTTTGCAGGAAGAAAGGGAGCCCCTGTTGCCTCCTACCTCCCTGGCGCTGCCAGCTAGATCAGCCGCTGCTGGTGTGGAGGGCTCCCAGCTGGTCCTTCCTGCTTATATGACATTGTTGTTTATTTAGTCCTCCACTTGCACCTCCTAATCCTCACTTAACCTCAGATTAAGACCATTGCCCCCTCTTGGAACACAGAGGAAACCTAGGCATAGAGCACTTGACATCACTCAAGGTAGTCAGAGACCAACCTAAGGTCAATAGAAAAAAATCCATTTAAGAAAGCAGGATAACCAGTAAGCCCCACTTATATGCTTATCTGTGCTGTGTACCTTTCCTTGGGAAAACTCAAAATTAGAAAGCAAGAAGACAGTTTGTGATGAGAAGGCCAAGAAGAAAAACATCAGCCTTTTAGCCCAGCCAGTATGAATTGTGCTACTGGGGAAAAGGTTGGTAGAGATGTTTGCTGAATGGTTCATTTCGCCAGATCCAGCACATTCAGGTAACAGCTGATGTCCGGGCATCCAGCACAGGAGCCAGAACATGGCAGGAAGCAGATGGTGTCATATTTCCTGGGTCTCGTTGTCCAGTTCAGTCGAGCACCTGCCAAGTACAAAATGAAATGTCTCTCCTTTCACAGAGCACTGCACACACAGCAAGCTGGGGTCACAGCCACATCCACGGCAAGCACCACACGTTAGGAGAAAGAGGTGTTGGAGACACAGGTGCATTCGATGAAGATGGGGAGGGCACAGGACAGAACTGGCAGCAGGAGGTCACCCTCTCTTTTCATCCATTTCACAGAGCAGAGTGGTTTGCAAGTCAGATGCTGAGAGGAGCAATGGAAATTCAGTCACAGCAAAAAAAAAAAAAAAGCAAACCACAAAAAGATCAACAGCCGGGCAAGCTCTGGAGCATCCAGATGGACAGTCGGGTCACAGGTCAGCAAATCAGTCATACAGTGCCACACAAAGCAGCACGCTGGCACTAACAGGGAAGACCCACCTGGCAGGCTGGCAGGCAGACATGCAGAAAGCAGCAGAGCTTAAGAAGGAGAGAGAGAGAGAGAGAGAGCAAGAGAGAGAGAGAGAGAATGAGAGCAAAAGGGAGGAAGGGAAAGGAGAAACAGGACCCCTTTCCAAACCTCCTTGGAGCTCCTAACACCCCTTTAAGTTAAGTAAATGACTGCAAAGAGAAAATATGTAACCTCCCAAACTATAGAGACATGTATAGAGTAGTCACTCAGTCGAGACAGTGCATACGTCTTTGCTCATTATTGGTGTGCTACACACAGAGAACTAGTATTCAGTCTAGCCACGAGCAAAATCCTGGGGACCTATCCTGAGACCCAGATGTGTCAAGCATTGTAGAAAAAGGGAAAGGAATAAAGATTCCCAAATCACTGATATTGAAATGGATTAGCTCTTTTCTAATAAAATTCATAATGCAGCCAACTTCAGGAGAGGCTAGATCCAGAAATTCCATATCACCAAAGCAGTCCTGTTTTCTATATTTCTTAGCTTTTTGTTCAGTGTCAAAATCTCATTCGTCAAAACTTTTCACATCTTTCAGATGATCATAGTCCTTACACTGACCAGGAGTGCCATCCTGCTGCCCATCTTACTGCTGCAGATCTGGAAACATTTCTGGGCAGGGGCTGGCCGTGAACATTGTGACTTTTCCTTACCAATTTCCTTCTGAACTTTCTTTTTAGCCACATGGCCTTCTCAATGTGACACTGAATAAGTGCTGAGTCTGGAGACTTCTTCTAAATCTGTACCTGGGGGCTGAAGCCAGACCCGTTGGCTCCCTTGTGCCATTGCCAACATGTGTCCATGCTTCTGTGAAGAGCCACACACTTCATTACTAGCTCCCAAAGGCCTGGCACAGCAGTTCTTCATTACAGAATGTAAGATCTTTGGCTGACTAGCTTTCTGTTTCTCCGTCTTCCCTGCATGCTGTCCTCTCCTCTCTTCCTGCCCAAAGATGTTCATTGCCTCAGAATCTAAACTCTGTGCTGCCATTTCCTTTCTCTGTCTCCTACTTGCTTGGCCATAGCTTTAGTGTCTTCCTCTCCTCCTCCACAATGTACTCATTACATCTATGGTTGACCACAGCCTCACAGGTCTACTCCCTTGGCATCTAAGAAATTTGGAACTCATTTTCTGGTATAAGGAGGAGTCATCCTTTGTCCCACTCTGTGGTAGCATTCCTCTTCTAGGAGCCCCCTTAGATTAGGAGAGTTACTAATGCAACATTAAGACCACAAAGAAAAACTAGCACTGCTGTAAAGGACTGAGTTCCTTCCTCAAACTTGAATGTGCTACTTTTTCTCCTTATTCTTACACCAGGCAGGCAAGAGGCGTAGAAGAATGGATGCTTAACAAGTTACATAACTAATCATCAGCTAATGAGCACCCCTCAGGCCCATTCTGAAGTGGATGTCCTCTGTAAATGTAATGTTTTATGGAGGTTTGAGGACTTCTAATGGTGCATCATAAATATTCTCTGAAAAATTAACAGATAAAGTAATAGCGATCTCTTTTTGGCTTCTTGAGGACTCCCCAGTCTCTGAGTTCCTAAGGTTTACAACATCTTCCTAAAGAACAGCTGGAGCCAGGACCTCAGACTACCCACAGAGTCCACACCATGCTCCAGCTGGAGTCCCGGATATACACCACCTGAGACCACAAGTCAGAGAGATCTCACATGGTGTAATAGAAAGAGCCCTGGATTGTGAAAGGGAACATGTAAATCCTAGTTTCTGTTCTGCTGCCAAAAGTCGAGCAGATCACAGACCTTCCAAAAAGCACAACTTTCTCATGTACACCATTAGGACTTTGGAACAAACTATGGCCTCACAGATCTAATTTTATAGTTGGGGAAATGGATAAGTATGCCAAGACTGGAGTGTAATCAAGGAGTACACAGGATATGGTGTCAGTCCACAGTGCACCTATCAAATAAATTAACTATGAGTTGCTGAGACAAAGACCCATGTCTTTTTGTGCCTGCTCCCAGCATACACGACCTGGCACATAGCACATGCTTATAAACATGCACTGCATGGATACACATGTGGATGGATATGGGGATGGACAGGTGGGTGGGTGGATGGGAAAACTGAGATGGGGAGGAGGTAGATGAATATGTATGGATAGATAATGGAGAAGTAAATAGAGGTGAATCACAATAGGAATAGTATCCAGGTAATTGAGTACAACCAAAGAATATGCTATCTAGACAGAAACTGTAAGACTTCCATGGTCTTGACAGTCACATGAGTGTCAGAAGTAAGTCTCCAAGATGATGTTGGACTTTCTGCTATACCCATTGGGTACAAATAGGGCATGCACAGCTAAATTCTGCCCTGGGAAAGGCTTCATACCAATATTTTCTTCTTATATTTATTTTAGTTATGGGCTCACATTTCTTCCTCTGTCTCATGGCCACATTCAGTTCTAAATATTTTGAAATCAATAGATAAGTGCATTCAAAGTTTTTATTTCAAAAACAGCATGAATTTAGGCCAGGGATTTAGTTCAGTGGTTCCAATGCCTTCCTTGCAAGCATAAGGTCCTTAGTACAATGCTGGGCATGGAGACTCACACCCACCAGCAATCAGTACCACATACCACAATGCCAGGCATGATGGCTCACACCTGTAATCCCAGCACTCAGGAGGCAAAGGTAGGAGCGCTGCTAAGTTTGAGGCTGAGTTTAGGACCAGCCTGAACTACAATGCAAAACCCTGCCTCATAAAAACTAAAAACAGACAAATAAAAAACATGAATTTTAATGGATTTGGTTAAATGTTCTCTCTTTATACAAGAAATGGTCAGAATAAATGCTGAAGGTTAAAATTACAATTTGTTTTGAAATTAAGTCCAGTTCATCACAGAGGCCACAAATATACAACTGCCCTGAGTCGAGCTACCCAACCTCCCTCGTCAGTTCACTCATTTATTAATTATTTCAATAAAAAAGAAATAAGCCCTTGTGGTGTGCCATGTTGGGGATGGAAAGAATACTGCTGCAGGCAAGACCTACTGAGTTTGTGCCCTCTAGTCCTCTCTCTATCTTCAGGTCATAGTGCCCTTCCAGGGCCTCATCCTTCCCATCCTCAGCTTTTTCCAGAGAGATGGACAGTAGAGAAGAACATGATTAGCTGCTTCAATTCCCTGTCCTTACCTCTGACTGGGCGCATTTCCCTGACCTGCGCTTTTTAAGACACTAATGCGTGCCCACACAGAGCAGGCTCTTCCCAGATCTGTTCCGGTCCCCATTCCCGCTCCTCCCCTCCTGTAGTCAGGAGAGTCCATGGGCCTTAATTACGCAGGCCCCCTGTCAGACTCTCACTCGGCCCCATGCTGGGTGAGTTAGTGTTCCCAGGCACTGCTATCCTCAGCTCCTCATCCAAAGACTTTTCTTGCAGGTGAACTGCATGGGTTTGCCCTTCCTGTGCGGTTTCCCAGATATCTCATGCCAACGCGGGTCTTTATAGTGTCACAACAGAGTGGGGTGGTAACCAGTGCAAAATGTGGGTTGTGAGGATTTTGAGTCTAATGACAAACCAGGCTACACAATCCTTGGGAATCTAGCAGAGACTAAGCTCTAACAAAAATAGAGCAGAAGTTAAGAATATCTTAATATCTAAAAGCTCAGAGGATTTCTTCTAAAGCTGTGCTGTTTACCCGCTTAATACTGTTGGTGATTCGAGATCAATATAACACAAGCATTCACCGGGAACATTCCAAAGGGGCGACAGGGTGTCCAGGTCTGTGACACCCTCACTAATAAGGGATGACAAGTAACAAGCAGGAAAGCTTCAGGATGGTTAGGCGCTCTGTCCCCAGTGTGTGTGGCCTTCTCTCCTTAGAGACCCTGGCACATTATTAGCGCAGGGAACTCCAAGGACAGTAAAGATCATTCAAAGCACTCTTCCAGATGAGTAGCCTAGAATAACACTGTTCAGCTGAGAGTTAAGACGGAGCTGGCAGCGTCTGCCAGGGATGTATTGCCCAGACTTTTCATCACTGCTAATGGCCGGCAGGATTAGCCTCAGGAATAGAAGGAAGCAGCTGTCCTCTGCATGAGATCCAAACTATCTCCTCATTTGCTTGCAACCCTCTCTGACCTCCCTATCTTTTTGCATTAGCAAGAATACACATTGGAACCCAAACACCTCAGGACTCCAGGGGCCTTTGCTCTGTCCATGTCTTCAGCCTGATCTGGTTTTCTTTCCTCATTTCCATGTCTGATTTATTTTCAGATCTTGCCTCCCCCCTCAAGGCTTTCCTTTGAGAACTAGAGGCTCTTGTCTAGTTCTCACCATTTCTGTTTCCCTCATCATTGTCACTTGTCAGCCCCTTCTGTTCTTGTCTATTATCTGTCTCTCTGGCTAGATAGCAAATGTCAAGAACAGTTTCTTATACTGTTCAGCCCTATTCCCAGAGACCAGCAAGACTGGGTTGGCATGTAGTGGGTGTTCAATAAATATTTGTTGAATGAATGAATAAATGAATAGGCTTTTTAACATGTATTATCTCACTGGTTCACTTTCCTCTGAAAAAGAACACCCAGGAAGCAGAAAAATATGATACCACCTTTGCCACGAACCCAGCTGTGTGATTCTGGCAAAGTAGGTGAAATTTTCTTGGCTTCAGTTTTCTTCTCTGTACAATAAAAGGACAGTGATGAGAGAGAAATCTGTCCTTTTATGTTATTTGGTTTCCATGAAGAGGGGTTTTACTCCAGTGCTTTCGATGCCCTACCACACCTTTCACAGCACAATGACTTGGTGACAGCCAATGCAGGTAGGCCAGTGTCAGTGCTGCCAGCCTTTTGGAAGCATGAGTTTCAGTCTGCTCTGGACCATACAGTGACCTTTGTGGTCCAGCCTGTGCCCCTTGTGCCAGTGGCCAGTGTTGTCCGTGGCTGATGACTGCATTCGTGTCATTCTGGGCTCCACTTTAGTAAACCAGTTTTACTTTATGCCTCTTCCTCATCCTCTAACCCAGCCTTCATCAGGAATACTTTGCCATTCTGACATCCAGAAACCTCTTCTTTTGTTTATTTCAACTGGTTCATAACTGTGGCTGTGAAGTAAGGATATTACACATGACCCATTTATATGACAAAAAAAGATATTGCTGTTTTCTTTTCTATGGCCCCAAGTCCCAAGTATAAGTAAATATATTCAAATCTCTTATCTTTATGGTATATATATATATATATATATATATATATATATATATACCATGTATCTTGATGTAGAGATAAGTAGAATTATTCTCTCTTCTCAGAACTATGAAACATACATAACATAAATGGTTCCAGCAGAAATTTGTGTTTCTCATCATCTGAACAGCATTAGGGATAAGAAGACCAGAGGCAATAAAAGGAGGACATAGAATAAGCTAAAAAGCTTTATTTAAAAGAGTTAATAAAGTTGGGGCAAAGCTTTTCTCTGTAGAACAAAAAGAATAGTCTCTTCCCATCAAATCAAAAGTTTTTGTTTTAACATTA
>PVIR01008199.1:0-57637 GCA_004026965.1 Petromus typicus
TAAATAAACAACAGAAAGTGTCTATGCAACTGTACAAGGTAGGATGATTTTGACTTCTCTGACTGGGAGCTGCATCTTTGAACATCCTGCCTCCTGAGTGGTCAGCAGGCAAAAAGAGGGCTATCAGAAAGTCTTCAAAGGCAGTGGGGAGCGTGGGGAGAAAAAAGAGTTTGTATCTGAGTGCGGGATTTGGAGGAGAGCAGGACAGGGCTGGAGCCTGCTGCCATGTGATGGCCGCCCGGGGCTCTGCGCACCTTGAAGTCAGCCTGGCATTTTGTTCTATAAAGGATCTGCTTCAGCAGATGAAATGATTTTTGACCTAGAGACCTGAACTGACAACTTTGTAGCCAAATCCCAAACAGAATGGCTCTTCTTCTCAATCTGTTTCATGTCCTACACACATTTTTATTTGGAAGCACCAGAAATTCTGCACTGCTGGGAAGGGAGAGGTTACCCCTGCAGCACTTTGTGGGGGGTCACACCCCTTCGGTAGCCTCAAGTGGGTGTTAACCATCAGCACTGATGGACAGTTGGCACATAGGACCCTGTACTGCCATGCTATGGGGTGGGCGATAACTCCATCTCACATGCACCACCAATGTTTTTATAATGAGTTCATGGACAGACAGATTAGACAGTGAGGAGGTGCCATTTGCACACTGACTCACATGCCACCCTGGAATGTGGACAAGGCTTGTGCTGGGCTGAGACATCTCAAGAAGGACTGGCCCAGTGAGGCCTGGAAAGCAAAGCCTCCCACCTTACCCTCTGACCCCTGAGCAGTGAAGAGTAAATGTCATGAATTGCCTCGTGGGCTCAGCATTTCAAGAAAGGAACATCATGGAAAGGCCTGCCTACTGGATGTTCCTTTGACAGGTTGGTGCATTGCAGTCATTTCAGGCTGTTTACCCCATTATACCAGTTGGTAGTGAGAAAATAAAGCAACCGAAGGTTAGGGAATTCCCTTCATCTTATGGTAGGCAACCTCCCAGCTTGCAGATTCTGGTAGGAACATCCTTTTCTCTAAAGACTATGACACTGCCCAGTGGCAGCGTGCTGGAATCAGGCCAATTCCTTCAAGAAAAGAAGCCTATGAATCAAGCATGGATCCCCCTGCAAGCAGAGCCATATGGTATCCGAACCTCCACTGATGATACACATTTGTCTTACATACTTCCCTTTGCCTTCTTTGCCAAACCATGAAACCACTCATTTCTCTCAAAGTGGTTTCTCCTCTGAAACACTGGCACAAATACTCACCTAAAGGCAGATTTTTATGCTATCCACTATTTTTCTGCCATCACCACTACCATCATCAGCTATAGTCAATTATTTATTATATACTTAGCTATTCTTGGAGGTGTCCTAGATACTTTCAAAGAATATGTGCACAGTTTCTATTCTCTGGGGTCTTTATGTCTCTAAGGAATAACATTGATGGTTGTAGATGCAAAGAGAATGCTACAAATATTTAGTGAATGTGGGATAAAAATAGAAAACAAGATTAAATATGTACATTATGCATATCTCCTCTCCTGACCTCCTTACCCCTAAGCTATATCTGTGTTAAGAAGTAGCAAGAGACAGATTTTTTTCTTGGTGCAAATAAGAATAGTCTTGTAAGACAGATTATTTCTTTTTCCTGCTGTCAAAAACATATATTTAAAGTCATCAGTATGAAGCCATCAGCAGCTAAGCTAAAAATTGTGTCTAAGAAGTTTTAGGGAAATGCTATTAGCAGTGACCTCTGATTCATAAAAGATGTTGGCCGAATGTCTTCTGTGTTAACGTTGCTTCAGAGCAAATCCCTCTTGTCAGCTGCAGCATCCCTACTGGTAATCAGCCTGATTGAAGTCTGAGATGTAGAAAATATCAAAACACAATTTAATCCACAACAACCACTTAGCAAATAACCGTGAGTTGGGGGTGGGGGGGAGGTTGGCCATAAAAATACAGACATTTGCCTTGAATGTCGATTTAAACCATCTAGTTTTTGTGCCAAATGAAGCTTGAAATAGATCATGTGAAGTACAGTGTCCAAATGATAAAAACAGTCCTCAAAACTTTACTTTTGCATTAAAAAGAAGCTTCAAAGGGAATAGACCTCTTAGGACAAGGCGGTTTGCTCCATTGTGTCTTTATAAAATCATAGCATTTTACAGTTGGAAAGTGCCTTTAAGATCTTGTAACCTACCCTCCTCTCAGTGCAGAAATCTCTGCTTCGAAATGACTCCCAGGCCAAACTTACAGCGTATGAGGTCACTATGTGGAAATTCGCTTCCATTCTTGTGCGAAGCAAGGGCTCCCTTGCAGCACCGGTGATGCAAACCTAGCAAACACAGTACCTGATTCACCCAAATCCATGGACAGACTAGCAGGAGAACTAACTTTTAATATCTTACATTTTCTTTAATTTCAGACCATCTTCTGATTTTCCAGCCAGAAAAACACCCATTGTTGTGTTGACCTATTAAGGTGATTACAGAGAGTGTTAGTGGGCTAACATATCTCATTTTCATCTTTGCCAGCCTCCTGCAACTGTGAGCTTCTCAATGTGCCATAAATCCAATAGAGAGATTGTCTCCAGGAGCTCGCAAAGAGGCCATAGCTTTTTGGTTTCCATTTAGGCCAGGATTCTGGGTAGTAATAAACTCAGCAGTGGAGGCCAGAAATGTGATAATAATAGGAAATGAGAAGAGGGTTAGAGGGAGAAAAAGCAAAGCCAGAAAAATGCTTAGCCCTCCTTGCTTTGCTGAGTTTTCAAATTCATTAGTAACCTCAATTATTCAATTCCTCAATTTTAATCTCTAATTAAATATTGCCACAGACACTGTATCTGTAGAGGGTTGAATTTAAGTGGCCTCTTTTTAATAATTGTGCAACTCTGATCCCTGCATTGTTAACCCAGAGGGGAAAATAGAAGGAGAAATTATATTTTTAAAAAAAGGAAGCAAAAAAGAAAGGAAAGAAGAATGTGGGTGCCTAAATTTCATACCAACTGGTAATTGCAGAGGGATGTTATTTGCCTCTAAATATAGCAAAGATGACTACAAGGCTTCCAGCATTTTTCTTTAATAATTTCTTAAATCAAACGCATATTTGCTGATGAGAGAATGCCTTACTACAGCTATTCTTTCTGCAATAATTAGACAAGCAAGAAAACAACAAACAGGTACAAAATGTTGCCAAGTGAAAGATATTTTTTGCTTATTTCACAAGGTCATTTTTCCTTTTGGAAAAATTATTATTTAGATGAAGTAATGCAGTAAATATAAGTGAATATTTTAGTATTTGAGGAATGGAATTTCTTGTTTGTTTGGTTTTTTAAAAGAAAAGTCTTCCTAAGAGATACAGGCGCATCAGCACAGCCTCTAAAGGAAATGTGGTTAAGATACAGAGAGTGCACGGAATTGAACATAAGAGTGTGTATCTTCCATGATCTCACCAGTGAGAAGACTATCCCACCTGAGTACTGGAAGAGAAGTGTGTCTTGGAGCTAGCCCAGCATTCTGTCACTTACCCACATCCCACACTCTGACTGTCAGTTCTGTCATTGTATTAATCACTTTTCTGTTCCCAGGACACAATATGTAACACACACAACTAAAATGAGGAAAAGTTTATTTTGGCTCCAAATTTTGAACGTTTGGTCTACTGGCTGCAAGACAGAAATGTTATCATGGAGGATAGGTGCTCACCTCAAGACAGCCAAGAAGCTGAAGCAAAAGCAAAAGAGACAGACAGAAGAAGGAGTTAAGGACCAAATACACCCAGTGACTATTTCCTCCAACAATTGTTCTCTGTTTCCTAATAACCCCTTCAACTGTGAACTCATCAGTGGGTGGATGTATCCATGGGCAGTGCCCTGATGGTGCAGTCACTTTTCTAGTCCCCTTGGAGGATATTTTATATTTAAACCATGACTGTCATTCACTCCAATAGACTGTGGACCTAGGAGAAAGAGAGGGTGGGGGAGTATCCCTTCCCTTTGAGTACCCACAGGAATTAGCACCTTGTTGCACAGAGCAAATACCAAACAAATGTTTATGAAGTGGAATTGCTACATTAAGGTGGTGTAGTTATGAGTACATTCTTTTAAATTACCTCCCATAAAGTTTTAAATGAGTTTCATAAGAAGCATACATTTTCAAGTCATGAACAAATACATATGTAAATACGTATATGCATACACATATTTCAAATAGAATAATTCTGTCCAAAGAATTGGAATGAGTGTAAGACAAAAATCATAAGCAGTGGAAACCCCTTTCTCTGTAGCACACACAAGAATAGAATCCATCTGGCCAGGATCTATGTCTCTCTACAGTGGCTGTTCTCATGCTAAGATAACATATAACACAACAGGTAGTAATTAAGTCAGTCACATGATCAGCCAGATGACCCCAAAGTCATATGTATGCTCCAGGTTTGTGACCTACTGGAGCATGACTCTGAGCATTTTCTTGGCTGGAGTGTGACACTCAGGAGCCAAGGTGCATTTTGCAGATCCCACAGCACTGGGGAGCGGAGGATATTAGTCATTGTCCTGTGGAGGAGAAGAATGGGCCAACAAGGCCTGTCCCCTCTGCTTCAGAGACATTCTAGACTACAGTGGGATTAGGAGTGTATCCCTGGCAACCAACTCATGTCAATTTAGCTGCAAACTAAGGTGACATGAATTCTAGGCATATCCATTCATTGTTCTTTTTTTTTTTTCCAAAGAGGAGAAACAGTTCTTGAATGAATGTGTATTGAGCACTCTCCTGAGGCATGAATTTGGTTGAGGCTGTGAATGACAAAGGGAATTTTCAGTCTTTTGCCTTCAAGATGGTTCCAGCTACATAGAAGAGATAAAAGAGAAGCTACAAACCCGTGTCCAGGATTAGTCGTCAGTGTGGTAGCATCGCATGTGGTAGCTTTAGATCCTCAAGTTGTGAACGAAATAAAATCATGAGTCAGATGACTGTATTGCTTGGCAAGAGCTTCTGGCTCATCTGAGAGCTTTCCATCCAGGCCCCTGTGGTCCCAGTCCACCAGCTGTGTTCGTCCTGTCATTAGCCTCCTTTCTTGCTGATGGAATTGTCTTGTCTCTGTGTGCTCTCTCTCTCTGTCTCTCTGTCTCTGTCTCTGTCTCTCTCTCTCTCTCTCTCTCTCTCTCTCTCTCTCTGTTACTCTCTCTCCTTCTCTTTCTCTGGCTCCTCAGGCTGCCTTACTGAGAGAATGCAGATAGATTTGCTGAGATTGTGCAGATCTTTCAGCCTAACAGCTAGTTGTCTCCTTTTTGAGTAGCCCTTGCTCCCCAAGCAAAAGCGTAACTTCATGCTATGGAGTGACAGTGACTCCTTTGTCAGCTCATCTGACAGAAAAGAAAGAGGATGAGCATTACTCAGAACAGGTGCCATGACTTGGTTAGAGCCAGTAACCTGGAGCCTGGCTGTTGGTACCATGTTTTGGTCTTTGTCACTGATTTCTACCTTAAGCCTCTTGTATGTTCTTAGCTCCTCTCTCCTCCTTTCCCAGCTCACCCTTTTTCTTATATTTTTCCAAAAAATCAGTTACTTGAGTTAACTTGTAACTGTTTTGAAAGTGTCTTTAAATAAAGGCAGTGCTTTCTGTCTAATAGAATATGTTGAAAGAGCCCAGCCATCCTGAAGATATACAATCAATACTTCACCTGAACCATTGATACCCTTGCCCATCACTTAAATATCATTACAGGAAAGATTTCAACAAGATCATGGAACATTATACTTTAAAGTTTGACTTTAAAGGATGCCTGGGCTTTGCTGAAAGGCATTAGTAATGGAATTCTTTATCTCTGAGCTTAATTTATTCTGAGGAGAATAGGGCCATTATCTTAAATCTATTTTTTTTTTCCAACAGAGAAAACAGGCCTCAGAAGTCCAGCACTTATAAAGGAATCATTGTTTAATTACCTTTTTGTTTAACTCTTTTCAGAAGGAAGGGAATGGAAGCGCATTCCTGGAAAATGAGTATGCATCCCTACTGCGTTGCCATCCATGCCTTTTGTAGTGTTTGCTCTTCCTGTGCATTGGGATTCCTCAGTGCAGTCAAGGAAATGTTGTAGTAGTTCTGAACCACAGCTGAATCCACTATCAGGTGGTCACTGGGATTATTGGTGATGAAGAGTTTTCAGTATGGAGATTGCAAAGGATAAATAAAGGAATGAGGTTTCAGTGGTACTGCAGTATGTGAATGTTTAGAATAAAAGAAGTGTATGACAGGAATACACATTGCCACTAATACCCTTATAATAGTCTGCCTTCCTCTGGCCACACCTGCCCCCTCATTCTTGCCACTTTCTGAAGCAGCTCTGAAAGTCTTCCTTCTTTAGTGCCTTTTGCAGGGAGAGCAAAAGTAGAGTGAATGCTGCTGCCAAGTGCCATCCAGCAGAAAAGTACACTCATAAACAGTCTGGGGTCTCCTCGTGCACCTTAGTCACCAGACCTGGCACTGGGTGACTTATGGCTCTTACTCAAAGTCAAATGGCCATGAAAGGTAAATATTTTATTCAGCTGAGGACATCAAGACAGGCAGGACAACACAGCTAGAGACTCACTGAGGAGGATTTGTAGATCTGAGTGGAAGGGAGGGGAGTCATGGGAGAAAAAAAGAAGAACCGCTCCAGAGAATGGTAAAAACTATACAGTATTGAAAACAAGAGGGAGCATTTTGAAGGGAATCAATGATAATGGGTATTTCACTCCAATAATTTAAAAAATTTAAGCATTCATATTTTTCAGTCACACGATTATCATAAGCAATTTGTTGTAAATTAGATGTGTGAGAGCTATATGTTTACATACATGGGAACAGACACGTACACAGTTAGCTTCTTGACCCAGACTGTTTGTCTCCTATCTGCAAAACAGCTGGAAAAATTTTGAAGAACACAGAAAGGGAACCATCACTAAACACCCAGCAGTTAATATGACACTGTGTTGCTTCCCCAGCAGCAAATTTGCTTAGCTAAAAAGCGATAGTGAGATTGTAGGAAGAAGTCTGGGCACTGAGTGAGCCTCTGAGGTGTTATAGGTCTAGGACTTGCTCCAGAGCGCTACCTCCATACTTTCATTCTGTTATGTAAAAGTCAACCACTAGGTTTCCAAGACACGTTTTGGGCCAAGTTTGCAGATCACTTGTGAACTTAATGATACTATGCCCAATTGTTCTAAGACTTTTGGGGCAGCTGCTTTACTAACCATAGGTTTAATCAAACTCCTCACTTTACCCCTTTTCTTGATCACACCTTCAGCAGCTGCTTCCAAAACCTCAGGACTCATCTGGTCTGATCTGCTAGTTGGTGAGAAGGGCACAGCTTCTAGACTTTGAGGATGACCCTACTGTGAGGATTTTCATCTTCCACTACATTGCTTCAGGTTGGTTAAATGGAAGGAGAAAAGCAGCACCATTATAAAACAGGAGCAGGAAGCTAATCAGCTTCCCATGTCTGATTTTCAGCTCCTTCCTGTCCTTTGTCAGGAAGGATAGGTGGGATTTTTCTATCTATTTTTCTTTCTTTCTTCCTTTTTTTTCTGCTGCAGTCAGAATTTGTGTCTAATAGTTACTGGATCACATTTTACAAGTCCCAATGACCTTAATGACTTCTATTCATTTCTGAGCTATCTTTATGTCTACAAGGAGCAAAAGGCTGTATGAATTCAGGCAGATTCACACTTTGATCACCCTCTCTGAATGATCATTATGCCCAAATCAAGAACCTAATGCATTTCCTAAATTGGGTAGATGATAGACAGACAGACAGACAGACACAGAGATATACAGTTATAGAAATCTATAAACAGGAAGCCATTTTACAAAATTGGCATGCATCATTCTTGTGAGTCATTCAGTTTGTCATGAACTAATTGGCTCCTCTTTGCCTACATTACCTGCAATTTCAAGGACCTCCAGAATGGGAAAGATCTTCCCTGTCTTTAAGTCTCCTCATCTTACATCATTCCCACTGACTGCACAAAGTGGACTGTGAAAAAAAGGGAGCCTGGATTATGACCATCAGAATCACTACTTATGTTGGCATTTATGTTATGTGCTATTTTTAAAAATTGAGTATAAACTGCAAAGACTTGAGTTAGTCTTGTTTTTCACCTTACAGCTTATCATCACCCATCTAAGAAGTTCTTTTGTTTTTTTGTGCTTTTATACTTTCTACTTTTATCATTGGTCCTTACTCCTATTTCC
Organism: Petromus typicus; assembly: GCA_004026965.1. Lineage (NCBI taxonomy): Eukaryota > Metazoa > Chordata > Mammalia > Rodentia > Petromuridae > Petromus > Petromus typicus. The sequence goes on from PVIR01008199.1 coordinate 8,224, forward strand.
TCTCCTTTAGCTCTCAGATGGCTATTTTTCATATGACTTATATATGGCATTGAACATATACGCAAAATATGTGACATTTCTGCAGGAATTATTTTAATTTACCTACATGATAGTGTGCTTCAGATATAATTCTGCATCTTCTTCCACTCAACACTAGTTTGAATAATTGCTCATGTTGTATTTCCCAATTCTTTAAGAAATTTAATTGTTGCAACCACAGTGTTTTATTTGTCTTTTGCCCTTCAGTGAATCTGTGGCTTGCTTCTAGTTCCTTATACCCATGGACTTGTGTAAGAATCCCAGCTCTCATACCACCTATAAGATTTCTGTGTCATAAGATATTTGTACACTTAATTTCGTTAGTTACCACTATGTGTGCTCCATAATAACTGACCAGATCATATTCACATTCATGGGATTACACTTCTCTCACATGTTTGTATTGCTTGGTATCCTACATCCTTCTAATTCCTCCTAACCTAACTTATATAAAGCAGTGGTTCATTTTTATTTTTATTTTTATTTCCTTTATCATTAATAACTTTGATCCTAATTCTTTACTCTCAACTAGATAAGAAGCTGTGGCATCAGAGACTAGATGCAGGGCAAACATAAGCTGGAAATGCCTGAAATAAAATGTTTGACTGGGGCTGGGAGGTTAGCTCAGTGGTAGAGCACTTGCATAGCAGGCACAGTGCCCTGGATTCTATTCCCAGCACTCATGTGTGCAGACGCGTGTGCACACGCGCGCGCACGCACACACACACACACACACACACACACAGAGGTTTGATTCATAAGGTGCTGGACCAATCTTCTGAACTCACTGAGTGACTGCAAAGGAACTCAGTGACTCAGAGCATTAGACACATGGTGACGTCCTAGGTGCCTGCCCCCTTTCCCATAGTGGCTAGATTGTCAGCCCTGCCCAATCTGGGCTGCTACTAGAGTGCCATGCATTGATGCCTGTGTGAAGATTCACTTGGTTTAATGTTTCTATCAAAGTAGCCTGCAAGTGTCATCTTATCAGAGGATCAATTTTATATCGGAGGGTCATTAAATTCTTTTTTATGAGAATAAAATGGGCTTTTGCCGCTGCATGTTGTACTGCTGCTCGTCCGAAACTGGAGATGAAATCAAAGTGGAAGAGATTTAACCAAATTATCTGTCTTCAGAAAATAAGCTCTGCTGCAAATGTATTTTTGATGTGGTATTGTGCAACACAGTGAGAGGAGAAATAAAAATACTCTAATGGTCCTGTTATATACAAACAGGAGGAGGCTGAGAGTTTAACCCTCTGTGAACGCAGGTCTCTACCTCTTTCCTGTGGTGGGAGTGAGGAGTTTGAGAGTTGAATGGCAAAGGTGGGAAGCCAATGATGGTCTATGCCAGGGCCACTTGGCTTGCAAATTTGTTATTTTTTTTCCAAAGTGAGAGAATACTTAAGAATGGCTTATAATTTTTTATGAGGTTTTGAATACCTTACAGAAACGTCTGCACCAATTGGGTCATTCCCCCTCTCCTTCCAAGCCTGACCTTCTCATTAGGAGGCCTCTTGCTAACCTGGGAAGACTATTCCACAGTCTCCACCCCTGCCATGGGGCCGGACTTGCCTGTCTGAGTCTGCATAGCCAGAGGATTTGCTTGAGTTGTAGAGTTATTTGTAATCCATGTGTCTAGACTCTTTTTTTTCTCAGTTTGATCACTTGGACAGTAGAAAGATGAGAGCAGAGAGAGGCCTTCAAAAGATGCCCGGGATTATTCTGCATTGATGATACTCAGGAGTCATCATCCATTCCTGCTGTGCCCCTGACCGCTCCCCTTAGAAACTCCAGACTCTGCAAAGTCTTGGCATGACAAGAGAAATGCATCAGAAATATCAGGAGGAAGAAACCATGATGTTTATTAAAGTGCCAGGTGGGTGCAGAGCACATGTGGACACATGACTAGGGAGAGACATCTGTTGTGGCTGTGTCTACATATCCTTCCAGAGTCTCCTGCATGCTCTCATAGGTGGGGCCTGTGGGAAGTTGCTGGATCACAGGTGTGGGATACTGGGTTAAGGGTGTGTGATAACTGGTTTAGTCCAGTGATTTGTTTAGCATAGTTCTAGGTGTGGACTGTGAGAGACCCTACCAACAACCTATATCCTGGATAGAACATAATGGGAAAGGGAGGCATACTACTTGCTGCCTTCTGCCTGCCCTGCCATGGACTCTCTGTCCTCTGTGATGACCCTCTGCCATCCCACTCTGCCTTGGAACCAACTGATTATGGCCTGAAACCTCTACAAACTGTGAGCTAAAATAAACTTTCCCTCTTTTAACTGTGACTGGTGGGTGTTTTGTCCTAGCAACAAGAAAAGTAACCAAGATAGAATGTGAGCTTAAGACCTGAGTAGTCTTTCTCCTAAGAACACTGTTCTCCTAACCCTCTGAAATGTGAGTAAAACATTATGAGACAGTGGGAGGAAATGACTACAGCACAAATCCAGTGCCATGAAACACATGCTAAAGCTGAGTCCTTCCACGCCAGAGACTTCCCAGTGCATTCTCCACTTCACCTGGGGGAATGAGAGAATTAAAGTCCCAAGCATCTCACTCACTCTCTTGTGACACTGAATTGGGGTCACTGAAGCCCATGAACAGGCCTCTCACTCTCCCTGAAGCTTTTCAGGTTATGTGTTATTGTTCCGTTCTGTAGAACACCCCCAGCCTTGCCTGCTTCTCGATTGTAATGTTTTTCCCATGTAGCGATAAGAATTGTTCAAAAACCATGTCTGCCAGTAAACGTTCTACAGACATGTGTGAAAAGGATACGGAAGAGAGCCATGAGACCCATCTCAGGGACCACAACCTGAGGACTCAGAGAATCTCCTGGATGGCCAGACAGTTTTCCTATCTGATGCTGCTATTTTTCAGGGATCTTTTCCTCCTTATAGCTGTGCATTAGGTGATGTGGTTAGTTTCTTAGGTTTCCAGCCGCCTTACAGTGGATTAGAAGTCTCGCAGAGGATGGCTTCTTTCTGATTAATGGTGGCCTTGCCTCTCAGAGGTCCAGCTACATTTTGTATTTGCCATAAGCCATGCATTGCTCTTCAGGAAAAACAGGAATTAAAAAAAAAACTATTTGTAAGATAAGTAAAGAAAAATGTAATCCCTGAGTGGGATGAAGGGTGATTTGAAATGAATGGAAGATAATCCTTTTGTTGTCTATTACAAATGCACTTTATTTCTGCATTATCTGGCTATAAGAATATGCCATTCACTCTAGTGACAAAGCCACTGCAGTTTCCTCCTTTATGTCATCTTAAGTGTGACTGTAAGTCGTGTTTATTGCCTGGGGTCTGAGACAGCCAGCCCAGTGGGGGCACTGGGTCATGTGGCCACTGTGACTTCTGACAGACGGAGTTCAGTGGCCAGCTTAGTACAACAGACAAAGGGAGGTCAGAGAACTGACTGCACCAGTGTCCCACCCGCTGGTCCACAGGCTGCGGGCCCTTCATGGCACACACAGGGGTTTTCAGTAACCAGAATAATTCTAACCGTCACTTGTCAGTCTGAGACCTGCGACTGATATCTCTCTTTCATATTGCATTTCCTTATTTTCATATTGCAGGAAAGTTCCAAGGTTTCCTTGGCGAATACTACCTCCTTTCCACTTCTCTTTCAAGCCTTCTGCTTTCTGTTCTCACTTACTTTCTTCCTCACATGAGAAGAAAAATGTAAATCACTGAGAATGAAGAAGGCTCTTAAATGCTCAGGTGTGGGGCCGGAAGTTGGCTCAGCAGTAGAGCATGTGCTTCCTCGATGAGGCCTTGATCCCGTTCCTAGAGGCCAAGAACCACAAGAACAAACCCTGCTCTGTCACCTGTTAAGCTGTTGATTCTTAGAGAAGATTGGAGATCACCAGGAAGTTGGGGCACCTTACATATGATCTTGATATCTTGGTGATAAAGTGACTCCCAAATTCGTGCCAGTAAAGCTCAAGTGCTCTTCTGTGACTGTTGGTTAAGAAAATGTCTATGACAGGAGAGAAGCATAAATGGTGATGTCACTGTCTGGCTCCAAGGCTTCCATGGCTTCCCAAAGACCAAGGCATAGACATGGCCTGCAGAGTTCTCCATGTCCCACTCTTGTCTTGCTCTAGCTGGCCTGCCATGTCTGGTACCACCCTCTCTTGGTTTGATAGGTATTTGCTGCTTTTGCGTTGGGGCCTTCATGTGTGCTACTCTCTGCCTAGAAGAGTGGGGATCTAGTTACTCCTCCCCATTAAACATTAGCTGACCTGTCTCAGCCATACAAATCTCCTGGACCCCACCAAACACAGAGGACCGACTATTCGCTGATAGCATCCTGGGTCTCTTCATTATGCCTAGCAGATTTAAAACAAGAGTAGCTGGGGAATCCATTGTTTGTTTGGCTGCTTTGTCTTGGAATGCAAGCTGAAGAGGTAGGGATAATGCCTGTGTTGTTCCTCACTGTCTCCCTACATGGAACACAGTGCCCAGTTCATACATGGTGAATAAATACTTACAGAGCAGAGGAATGAACTGAAGATATCTTTTGCTTTCTCTAGTTTACATGCTAGATCCCCCATTCATCATTCCCCTTCATTCCCTTAGAAGGAAGGTTGGAAATCTGATTTCCAACAGTGCCTCTGAAATACACAACAGGTGAGCAGGTAACCCACATGTGAGAGTGTAGATGAGCCTGCACTGGATGTATATCTTATCATGTTTTCCTCCTGCATGAGCCAGGGGAGAATTCTGCTTAGGCTGTTGGAAGCTCACCTTTGTCGTGTCTCTCATCTCATTATCTACAGCCCATCCTCAAACCCACATGAAATACTGAGTCACACATGGCTCTGGGACAGATGCTGTTCAGAGATGATCTCATTGATTTGCAGTCTACCACCTGGGAGCTTATCATGTAGGAAGCATAAACTGATTTCCATAAAAATAACCAAATTAGTTGTCAGTAAGACTAAAACATGAAACTGAATGTTAAAGTATTTGTAAATGGCTTATGTAATCTGCCTCTGTTGCTATACCTGAACACCATACACAGGATAATTCATGGGTGGTGTTTCACTTGTTCCGGAGTTGGGGAACAGCATGCCGTCACCATCTAGAGGGTCTTTTTGCTGCTTCACCAAGTGGCAGGGAGCATCGCACTGCAAGACCGAGCAAACATACCAGGTCATGTGTTTCTGCTTCTTGTAAAGCCACCAGTGCCAACATGAAAGCCCCACCCTCATGACTTTGTCTGATCCTGATTACCTCCCAAGAGGCCTCACTCAAGATTCCACTAACATGGGGATGCAGTTTCCAACACATGAACTTTTGGGAAATACATTCAAAACATAACAGTAACACTGTTTTTTTTTCCAAGTAAAAAGAAGCAGATTTAAATACACATGTAAGTGGGAGGCAGAATAGCCAACCAAGAAGACTAGGCAAATAGATATAACATTTCTACATCCAAGAAAACAAACGTTCCTCTTGTGATGGTCCAGATACCCTGATCTTAGACAGGATCAGTTGCACCAATTTCTAAAACTTCTAGGCTTTCAGGTGGCTGGTTCACTGTTTCCATCTAGGGCATGAGTTTAGCAACAAATTAAGTAAAGTGTCCCCAATAAATGCTAATAAGCCCCAAGAGGAAACAGGGGCATCCTCATGCATACCAAATGCACTCATTAACATCCCTGCTACTATGAAAAATAGCAAAATAACCTTGCAATCATTAGAAGCTTAAAATGCTATGACTTAAGTTTAGAGAGACAATATTACTTTGTAAAGCCTAATTAGTGTTACCTTTGCTAATTGCTGCCTAACACTGAGTTGGATAGCATAAATGCATGATGGACATTCCAGAGCATCAAATGTAACCTCATCACAATTTTTAAAGGACAAGAAATTATAGGAGAAGAGCCATTTGGAAAGGCCTTCATTTGACTTGTAAGTGGTTCGAGGGAAGGAGGATGGGCTGTCAGTGTGTTTATTTGCATGAGTCTTAAATGGTCAAATTTTCTCTTAAGAACACTGTTCTCCTAACCCTCTCAGATGTGAGTAAAGCATTATCAGACAATGGAGGAAAATGACTACAGCACCCAATCCAGTGCCAGCATGAAAACAGCTGTGCAGAGGGACAGTGAAATCATATCCCACAGGCAATTAGAGTCCTCAGCATTATCCCAACCCAAATCTGCTGCAAGGATTTCAGGAAGTGCTAGACACATCCAGGCACAGATTTGGGTACTAGATAAGCCCCACCTGCATCTGTCTTCTCTGCACTCCTGGAGCTGCAGGCACTGCTGTGGGGGTATAAGAAAACCCAGAGCCTGTCTTCCATGGAGGGCTGTCATGACCACGATGCTGAGGCCCAGAACTCAGGTGAGAGTGAAATCTCTCTTTACCCTGCTGTACTGTGGATGCAACAAACAGCAATAAAAAGGCTGAGGCTCCAGTCATACCCATCCATCAGTGCATGTGTGTGCACATGCACTCACACACACACACACAGACACACACACACACACACACACACACACACACACACACTCACACACACACACAGCCTGGCCTTACTCCCAGCTGTGCGCTGCATTCATAATAAGGTTATAAAGGGAAAACATTTTCTCAAGATTGTCATTTATTTTTTCCTCCTTAAGGATAAATGATAGCTGATTTCTCAAGAAAAAATCCTGCCATTGGTATGTCTCCCAGGGCCCCACCCCGGTAGATCTTAAATGGCACAGATTAAAATCAAGTTATAAGGCTGTAGAGCCGGAAGCAGTCATTAAGATTACTGAGAGCTTTGTTTCTGTGTTGGGTTCTGAAAGGGACAGGGATCCTCTGAGATCCCTCCAGCTTTGCAGGTGCGAGGGTAGGAAGGAGACAGACAGTGGAGCTGAGACCACTCTAGCAGGGAAGCCCCTCTTTGTTTTTTTACATAGTGAATTCTCGTTTGTGAAAAGGAAGAAGCTACCATTGCTGAAAACTGGTGAAAGCTCAGTGAGAAGCCATCAAGGATGAGGGAGTTTCAGTGACTTCTGTTGAGCAACCTGGAGACCCTGAAAGAGGCAGGACCAGAATCCAGGCCCCTCCAAGTCCAGCTGAGTGTGACAGGAAAGGGGAGCAAGCGTGCTGCTCCCAAGCTGGTAATGGCTCAGAATTCATAACAGCAGACATCAAACCATGACCTTATTTTTGCAGATATTCTCAGATAAGATTCATCTCCCTGAGCTGGGTTTGCCAAGGACTGTGATGCTCTGAGCCTCTCAAGGACATGGAGGGCTGCACTGGGGATGCTGTTACCGCCAATACCCGAGTGCTCCCCCCACCTCTGCCTGTGCTCCTGGGGATAACAGCCTCCGGGACCCATTCTTCTTTGAGTCAGTTGGTCAGGACTAGAATTTAGCAGTTAAATAAATGGCTTCAGTGGGACTGCCAGTGTCTGTGGATTTTCCTTTAATCCTAGGACACTTGACTAAGCTTTTGCTATTGTGCTACATGACAGTGGTGGCACTGGCAGGACAGACATCCAGCTGGTACACCCCAGCCTCTCCACTCAAGGAAGCCCTTCGTCTGTGGACACAAAGACCCTGTTACTGCAGCCACTGCATAGGACTTTAAAAGAATTGGTATTTCACTGTCCTCCTTTTTCTCTTTTGCCCTTCCCCCCTGTTCCTCCCTCTTTTACAACAGCTTGAGTTTTTTTCTTACAAGAGCTGCTGATAATTAAAATTAAATCTTTGTTGCCCCAGTGTCTGAAACTCTGAGAAGTCATTATCAGAGTCAGACAGTGATATTTTGATATCCCAGAATCTTTTTGATTCTGGAATGGAGTTCTAAGGCACGAGAAGATACAGAGCCCTGCTATTTCCTAATCACCCTTTATGATTTTCAGTGTCTTGGGATGCCTCTCAGATGTTCCACTGTGGCTTATGTACACTTCAAACCCATGTGCCGTTAAATGCAGAAGCTGGGTACTGAATTAATGACAGGAGCTTCAAAAGCCCACCTCTTTGGCAGGATGAAGATCTAAGGGCAAACTCAGAAAGGGTGACAGGCCTTTGAAAATTACTAAGCACAAACAATAAACCTCATTTAAAGTCAGCAGTGTGGGCTCTGAAATGCAGTGAGACAGTGGGGAACAGATGAGACGAGAATCAGCCTGAGTCAGGAAGCCAGGTTAGAGTCAAAGGAAGGGATGGTGCTTGGGACAATCACATGGCCCAAAGAGAAGCTGTGCTGCGGACAGGGGTTAGTGGAGTGGAGGAGTAGCAGCCTCAGTGCGGGCTGTTGCTGTCAGAACAGGACTGTCCTTGCCTGAGAACATCCTCACTCTGTCAGGCTCACGGACCCTCTTGCACTCAGCAGCAACATTCTTACAGTCTGAAGGCAGAGCGTTTGAGCAGTGTCTGTAAAGACATAGATGGGAACTTTGTGGTCACCAGGCTGACCCCCTGGAGCACTCAGCCAGGTTATGGAGTCACTGCCTAGGAGGTGCTGAGCATGGCTCCCAGGGCACACTCAAGGTACCTCATTCATAGATGAGCAGAGAAGTTGGGAGATATGTTGCTACTAAATGGGCAAGTTTTTGCTGAGATCTGGTTGAAACCTGACTGCAGACTGGATAGTCCTCATGCACACTGCAGACTGACAGGTGGACTTTCCAAATGTCTGGTAGCTTGGTGGATTTGCATAGACAGATCACATTAGGCCAGGGCAGTATAGGAAGAAGGCCTGCTTGGTCTTGGGCCATGCTTTCTCTCTGCACCCCAGGGAAGCCCTTCCTTGTCTCAGGTACCAGTTAGGACTGCCCACTGTGTATATGCACCACTGTCCAAAGGCTGCTCACTGATGGGTCACATTCTGTCTGGGGAACCTGCTGAGCACTATGCAGCATACTCTTCCCTTTTCTACTCCCAGGTCTCTCCCTTCTTGCCCCTCCTTCGCTTAATTATTTTTTCATTTTAATCTGAGGATTTAACTACTGATATTTCCCTGACCGTTTCCTCTAGAATGAAAGGACGTAATTCTTCCACTAGATGGTTATTTGTGATTGTGGCTGGGAGTTTATTTAAACTAATTTTATTATTCATGACACCAACAATTTATGCAGTGAATGCAATTAGACGCTATGATTGGCTGCCACAGCTAAGGGCTAAAAGTGCCACTTCCTTGGATGTGCAGGGAAGAAAGGCGAAGAATATTAGAAAAATAATCAGTTGCAGCAATGTTTTTATGAAGTGATCCCCACAAACTTTCATTTTTAAAAAAGCTAATTTAATTTCCCAAACATCCTGCAAAAGATATCTAATTATCCACTTCTAAATTGCTTTCATAATTTTTCCAAAGTTCCCCATTGTTTATGCCTTTGCAAATTCTTGTTGTCTACTTCATGTGCAGGTCCCAATAAAACCTACTTGAGATGTTTCCTCCCAGTGCTGTGTACAGAAACCCTGATGCAATCTCTAATATGTTTGTCTATTTAATCAGGAAATATTTGAGAGACGAGGCTTGAGTTGTAATCACTTCCAGTCATGAGAGAAGAGGGACTTGACCTTTTCTCTTTTCTTTTTGCTTTTTCTTTTTTCTAAGATGAGCAGTTTGTAAAAAATAAAATTACTAGACAGCAAATCAAAACAAATCATGATGTCGCCACACAATGAGCTACTCCTCTGCAGTGGACAGGAATGAACTACAGGTACATGCTATAATGTAGATGTAGCTCAAGACAGTTATGGTAAAAGAAGCTGGACAGAAAGGAGTTCATACTTTGTGATTCCACTTATGTAAAAGCAAACTCATTTTTAGAGACAGAGCAGATTATTGGGGACTTCCTGAGACTTACAGGGAGAAAAGACAGAGCAAAAGAGAAGGTTTCCAGAGAAGCCTAGGAAAATTGTAGAAGACGATGGAAGTGTTCACTGTCCTTGTGCAGTAAAAGTTTCTCCCATGTGGTACATGTATGTGTCAGAACTCATCACATTGGACATTACTTTAAATATGTGCAGTTCCCTGTGTGCTAGGTGTTTTTAGGAAATCAGATAAAACAAACACAGATTCCTTAGTTAAGTCTTAGTTCCACCATTTACCTAGGCATGGAAACTTCATGTCTCTGGGTTATGGTTTACTTGCTTTATAATGGAAACCATGGCGTCGCCTCTGCCTACCGTGCAAGGTCTTAGGAACACCTACACAAGACAGCAAGAAGGATGTGAGCGTATGTGCATTAACAAACCCACCAGTGGACTTCTTGCACTTTAGCACTGCAGATGTGAAAGGGATGGATCATGCTGCTGTTCCAGGCCCTCAACTGTTACCTCACAGGAAGCCAGTGAGTGCTCCCTGTGTGTGGACTGGAAGTGAAAAAGAACACTTCATAAACCTCAGCCAACACCACAGTCTAGATATTGCATATTTAATGAGCTTCAGAAGGAACCCTAGCATCCTGAAATGCTGTATTTTAGGGTAAGAGGACCTCTGGGGTACCTGACCCCCCATGCAGAGTTTGGTGCCTGACTTAGGCCTCTGGTCAATCTGTGAAAAGACAATGGGTGGAGGAGAAAGTGGCAAGTAGGCAAATCAAGATGGAAGGCCTAGAACCTGTGGTGTTCCCTCCTATGTACTTCTTTGTGATGGGAAGAATGTGGAAAGAGTTTTTCAATTCACAACACAGCAAAATGAGATCAAGGTAGAAAGCAAAGTGAACTCCTTCACTTCAAAGACTCCTGAAGGCCTCAAGAGCTCCTAATTGTAAATTGTCTGACATCAGTCTTTGTGACTGCTGTCTCCCCTTCAAAACTCTCAGAATTTTCTCCCAGCTTCCTGGCAATCAGTTCAGCCCTCTTGATCACACACCTGCCTCACTCCGGAAAATACAGTATGTTTGTTTACATTGTCCTTTGTGGATTCCAAGTACCTTCACGTAGTTGTCACAGGTAGTTTCTACCCTGATATTGTGAGATGGGACCTATTATGATTTCCACTAAAAGTGAAAGGAATTAATGCACAGACCAATGTAAGACTGACCCAGGATCTATCACTGAATCTGTCACTGGACAAAGACTAGAGATAGGAATGAAGTCTCTTTCTTCTAATCTTTGTGTCCTGCTCTTTCCCCTGTCCTGTGCTATATTGTAGTTTCTCTGGGAAGGTAGGTGACCTCACCTCTGGTAAATTGATGGTATGGGACTTCTAGAAGGTCATATTGTGGTTTAGCAGAGCGATTAGATCTTTCAGATGCAGCCTTCTGTCCACTGTACTGACTCCATCCCCCATATTTGGTTTATTTCAGTCATGTACATCATTCTGTTTTGTTTTGGTTTTTTTCACATTCCTGGGCATATCAGGGGCCTCTGGGGAAACAGGCAGAGAGTTTGGAAAGCGAGAACCCGTTCTGTCGACTAGGCCCACTTTCTGCCTCTTCCAGCCCCTCCCTGCAGTAATAGATGGGTTACGGAATAACATGCCTCACAGCTTGCTGAGGAAAAAGCAGTGACCCTTCTGGCTTGATGAATTTAGAAAAAGAGCAGGACAGAAGCTAAATCTGGGTAGAAAATTCTCCTTGGGAAGCACACTGACTGTGACCATCATCAGTGATGCTCCTTGCTCCTTAGTCTCCAGTCCCCAAAGTGTTTCCCCACCGTTCCACTGACAAGACATGCTTGTCTTTTAGTCTTAGAGTGATGAATGCTTGCTTGTCTTAATCTTCAGGAGCTACATTCAGAATGGAATCTGGGCAATTACTGGGAGTTTGGGACAGACTCAGATGTTGCAAATGATGTGGTACTTCAATTATTGCGAAGCTATCATTTCCAAATTGCCTTCTGTGACTTTTTGCACAGTTCACCTTGCATGGACCCTTACCTGTGCCCTCCCACTGTGGCCCTCTGCTTTCCCCAGACTGTTCTGGGAGAGCTGTGAAGGTGAAGCAGTGTAGGTCAGGGAGACCGATCTCTAACTCATGTCTTAACCTTAAACTGTGACTTTTCTCAGCCCACTTGGAACCATTATCCTTTTTCGTGAACACTGAAGGTTTCTTTGTTCCCCTGAGGAGACATTTCTGATACTGATCACCATGGGAATGTGAATTTTCCTGTCAAGGGTGGGACAGAATAAGGAATGTAACCATTATTCTCTCCCCATAAAAGAGGCCTCTTCCAGCTGTTATTCAAAAGACAGTGACACCCCTCCCAACCCCAGGTCACCCTGCAGACTGGCATTTCCTAATCCAGGCCCAGCCCAGTGCATGAGCCATGGGCCTGTGCTGCCAGCTGACCGCAGAGCTTGGGTCTCCCTTCCAGCTGCCCAATCATGCTTGAATTAACTGCTGCAAACTTCAGAGTACCCAGCTAACTATAATTGAGAGATCGACAGAGGCCACATGGAGTTAGATGTGCATGCTAATTACTGATTTATCCAACACCTGTTTTGGGATATAGGACTAAAATATGTCACTTTCAGGCAGAAGTACTTTGTTTTAAGAAAAAAAAAAGCACCTTTAGTGAGCAAAGTGTGGGAGCCACATTCTTTTGTTGATGCCAAGTAGGACATACAGTGGGAGCAAAGACTGTACAGATTCAACCAGGAAATGAAATAACCATGCACTTCGGTCTCAGGGGAGAGTCTGAAGGGGCAGGATGGGGCTGTGAACAGTAGACATTAATGAAGCTATCGAAGGGTCACAACCACTTAGCATGTTTACTGAGGCTAACGTGAGTGGGAATGAAGAGGAAACTGTAACAGAGTCACAATTTTGAGCTCCTGAAAAAAGGGCAGAGAATCAAAGTGAGAAGCAGATGGAATATTGTAAAGAGAAACTCTTCTTTATTCTCATTCCTCATTTGTACTGATTAGGTCCAATAATCCAGTGAATTCAAGCCCTCGTACAACTGTGCTTACCCTTGAGCCTCACAATTTTTTTGATAAAGTATATGTCACCTAATAAAAAAATGAAAATTATTTTCAAAGCCTAAATTCTCCTAAAATTAGACAGTAGAATAAGGCATGGGGAGGCATACGACCCAAGACAGCTTGAAAGCTGCCCTCTACTCTGTCTACCAGTGAACTAGAGCTCTCTTACTTGGAAGAAAAAGAACCTCCAGTTACCATGAAAGAATTTCCTGAAATAAAATATGGCCCATTCATTGTCACTGCCTTTTTCTCAGCTGGAAGAAGAATTTGATAATGATGGTGATGGTGGCGATGATGGTCCGATGGTGTTGATTAATAATAGTATGATCCCTGATACAATGTGACAAACTTAAAATAACTTTTATTTCCAAGATTTTTGGATGATCTATACATAAGCTGTGTTTCTTGGAAATTACATACATTTGTAAAAAACATGCCTAAACATTTCTCAGAGCATCCAATTTAAGAACCCTTGTCTCTGAGAAGGCTGAGGTTCTCACCAAGCCAATATGCACACTGTATAGAAGATGCCTCCATACTGAGATACCTTATGTTTCCCTCCATAGTGCTACTTAAGGATGCAGTTATATGTGAATGTGAGTCACATTTGACATACCTCTATATTTGGGATCTTTCATTTTGTTGAAATATAAAACTAAAAATGTCAGTGTCTATGAATGAAAAAGATGTTAACTGAGGTCATCAGTTTGCACCAGATTCCTCTCCTATGTTACAGCCTTTGGCAATCTGAAATAACAACATTTCCTACCACTGTCCAATCTGAATCTGTGGCTATTCTTTATCAACTTTCAATTAATGGAAGACTTTTTATATGTAATAAAAATATGGTAACTTCTTAACATGTCCCTTCAGCCAGCCTTTATTCACAAAATGTTAGGATAAATCCCCCAATTAGTACAAATTCCCTATGATGAATGTTATCATTATGTTTGTCTCTAATATACCAATAAATATCTTGCTAAAAGAAAACAATTGGTGTGAACTTTTCCAAACATTATCATGTCTTACCTGTCTACCATGAGGGCATTCCATTGCCAAACAACCATTGGATCTATCTCCCAGATACCTTCCACCAGGCCCCCTCCATGCTGAGAAATGGCTGCTGTGCTTCTCCAGATGGCTTGACCTTTTCCACTTCATTAGCTTCTTCTGAGAGGTGACATCACTGCTTTTGCACTCTCCCAGAATCTTGGCAAATGTCCTTATCTCATTTCTCTAGGCAGATGTCTCAAAACCTGTCATCTAGTTGGTTGATTAATTAGTTTCCTGGGTCACGGTCTTTGCTTGCTTGCACATTTGCCTTTTTTCCTCATGAAATGCTACTTTGCCTTTGACTTTAGAGATACGAAACCTGCACAACTTTTGTGCAAGTGCTTATCATGAACTTGTCAAGCCATTCTCAAGGCTGACAGTGCATTTTTCTTGAAGTAGCCCTTCATCCTTACAATCAAGATTTGTTGATGATGAATTCTTCCTTATGCTTAGACTTTGAACCCAAATTGTAAGCTATTCCCACACATGTATTGGAAGGTACCTGAGGGCTGGATCAACTTCATATCAACATAAAGAAAAATGTGAAGAGTTACAGAGATTTAGGGTCCATTGACTGACACACTCAAGAACAATGTGTCTTCAGTGATAGTTTTAGTGCTGCTTCCAATAGATCATGTATCAGATTTGTTCAAAATGCAGTTGCCCAGGGACCATCTCCATGACACTGGATAGACTTTCTAGGGGTGGAGCTGAGGATTTTTGAGACACTCCACAAGTGAATCTTATACATGCTAAGAACCATCATTACCAGATGATTTTTTTTTTTGAGACAGAGTCTCACTTTGTAGTTCAGGCTGACCCTGAGCTCAGCCTCAAACTCACATCATAGCAATCCTCCTGCCTCTGCCTCCCGAGTGCTGGGATTACAGGTGTGAGCCACCATGCCTGGCACTGTGGTATGTGGTACTGGTTGCTGCTGGGCGTGAGTCTCCACGCCCAGTATGGTATGTGGTTACGGGGGATCGAACCCAGGTCCTTGCGCTTGCAAGACAAGTACCGGAATCACTGAGCTAAATCCCCGGCCCACCAGATGATTTTTTCTAATGAGTAGACTTAGACAGGTTTGTTTATTCATGCAGAGAATGAATGTTTCTCTGAGAAGCATTCTCAGAGAATGCTTCAGAGAGTCTTAAAGTTGAAAAGAATCTGAACGATCATTGAGGTCATTTTCCTTGGATGGCCAGACATCCTCCACATAATTCTTGAAGTGATAAGAAGTTGACGGTTTCAAGAGACTTTGTCATTAAACTTCTTCCATAATCTGAATGCTCTTTGTAGTGATTTGAAAACCTATGTGTTCTTTCTTCCCTTCCAAATTTTACCCTGAGTAAATGTATAGTGGCTTGTGTTTTACACACAATACTTTCTATTGTTGTACCTTTAATTCAGATCAACAAGTACTTTTGACACCCCTCCCCCAAATGGATCCATCATCTAATCTGTGCTAGGCTCAGGAATTCCAAAGTTAGGGCCAACTGCTTGTCCAAGAGATTCTCACGGTGTGATGCAGGGAACACAAACGTGTCTTGGTATGGAAGTGAATGGTGAAATAAAGTGGTATAGAAGTGCTATGATGAGAGCAGTGACTTCTTCCCAGAGCACTGACAGAGACACCAAAGAAAATGATAAACTTAACAATACTTGAAGAAAGTGCCAGGCTTTTATTTCCAGATGAAGTACTGAGTAGAAAACATGTCAAATGGAGGTTTTCACATGAGTAGCGTTATGGGAATTATCATAGTGACCATGGACTTTGGAACTGATGTGTACATAGATTATAGATAGATTGGGATACAGGACAGGAAGGTGACAAGAAGTGAGAGAAGATGAGATACTGATAACCAGCTGTAAATGGCTTTCAGAGCTATGCTGTGCTGTTTGGAGATCTGTTACTGCCTATAGTGACACTCACTGCTGTCCAGATGCCCTCACTTTCTTCTTAACTCCATCTCATTATCCTACAGGACTTTGCTTTAGTTCCAAAGTATAGTGATAACTTGGCTGTTGAATAGCTCCAAGCTCTAACTTCCCAGTACTTAAAAAGCAAAGTTAAAAAAAATCTGCTCAGTGTTTGTAACTTTGATCTATAGTCAAACTGAAAATCTGACTTGGAAAAACCTATACTGAGTGAAAGTCATGCATTGTGTCCCTCCGCAGACACAAAGAGGTGACACTTCACTGGAAGTGCTGCTCTCGCCTGGGTTACATATAGAACTTGCATCTATATATTAAAACATTCATCATTGTGCTTTTTTTTTTCTTTTTTCTGTGTGTGCTTCATTTGCATAAAATATCAGAGCCATGGTTCCAAAGCAAATTAGTGATACTAGTGGTAAAGCTCAGAGGAAAACTGTAGGACCACAAGAGAGTTAAAGGATGAAATCACTGCAAAATCTGTTAAACTCCTGGAAAAATTAATCTATGAATGTAGTCTTTGGGCCTCAGAACCAATTATTTGGTTTTCTGTTATTTCTTGTGGGCAAATATGTTCAGTTCTCAAAGTTTTCAGTGTTCAAACACAAATTGGAGGCAAATTGAATTTGACAACCAAGGTATCATTGTACATGGTCGCTGTGATCATTTGTATGACCACATTCATGACAGCACCTCTGTTTGGAATATCCTCTGCTTACTTCCCCCTGAAAAAGGACTCTCTACAGTATATGATAATTCTTCTACCCCTCCCTCACTTGGTAGGGAAGTAAGCCCCAGATTCAGTGGCTGACTCAATCCCTTTGCAGAAGAGAAGGGCAAAGTAAATTAAAACAATAAACCCTACCTACTCTAACTTAAACAATAGGACACTTTTCTTTTTTCAACTACAGTGATACTTGCTGCAATGGGAGAAGCAACAAGGTCTGTTGAGGTTAGAGAACAGCAGACTGGCTTAGTGGGCAGACAGACCTTCTCTTGTCTTTAAACACTCATATCTTGTTTCTTATCACTGATTGTCCAACAGGTTGTAAGTAGGAAGTGAGGGTTCCCTAATCCATGGTTGCTAAAACTAGAAACTCTATAAGTTCCTATGTTTGGGTGAGTTATGGCAGAACTGGAAGCCTGCCACTCAACATGCACCCACTCAACAGTCCAAGCATGAGATAGAAAATCTCCCTCTACTCATTGCAGCCACCCAGAAGAGATGAAGTCAGCTCTCTGCTGTGCTTTAGGCAACTATGAATGTAAAAGATTGGCTGTTGCCCTTGCAACATTTATTGACAACATAAGTAAGCATGAAAAATAATGGAAATAAGATCACAGAAGAGCAGTAGTGGATTTAAGGACATAATTCCTGCCTGTGTGCTGCTGTTCTGATGTGCCTCTCTAGTCTTTCTGTACCAAAAGCAGAGAACATTCCTGTGTATAAGTGTGTACTTACGCAAAGGGCAGGGTGGCCAAACCATCCAAACACTTTGTAACAGCAGAGTGCAAACATGTAGGTATGATTTGCATTTCTAATTTCTCTAACAAGGAAAGTAAATTATAGAAAGAAGGGTTCCAAAGGTTACATTCTGAAATGGGCCCCATACTGAAAAGAAGGTATGCAATTACAACCCGAAGGAGAAGGTAATACGTGCACCTGCTCTCTCTTTACCAAATAGTTGGCAATTTGTAGATACATTTGAAAGGACCCTTCAGTGCAAAGTGTCCTCAGATAAAGTCAGGAGGGCGTGAGTCACAGCAAATACAAAGTTTCCACAACCAAAGTGCTCATTTACTAAATGTTCCAGAGGGCAAGAAAATGATGGCAGAAAATTACTTCACCATGGGCTTCTTTAGGCCTCATGCCTCAAGAAAACTGGTAAACATGCCTTGTGTTCTCCCAGCACTGATTCCCTAGCAGCAGGAGACTTCAAAATCAAACATACATTTTGTTGTTCATGGTATTTTTTTTGTTTGTTTTTGCTTTTTGAAAAAGTCACATTGAGAGCTTTCAGTAAAAGTCCCTCAGCCAATTTCTGCAACTATCTTCACCTAAGACCTTTTGCCTTAGTGATCAAGAACGAGGAAAGTGCAGCTGCATCCGCTGCTGACTGACCGGGCAGGGCTAGTTGGCTCAGAAGCCTGGTCTGTGTCCAGATTCCATAATGCCAGTGCTTTGGGGGACTCTGAGGCCATTGATAAGGGCTCTGCTCTGAAAGAGTGTGGTGGAAGGGAACAGGAGGAGGTCCACTGGGCCCTGAGAGAGGCTCCATCAGAAAGGGGAAGGGAAGGCCTGGAGTTCAGCTCTTTTAGGCCACACAGTCGCTTTCTAGCTAATGAAGGATATACTCCTCCTATTAGGTACATTACAGTGACACTGTGATTGGTGGAGGGGAGCGAAGCACTTGTCAGCTGAGTGAGTATTGGCTGTCACTCCTGTTATCAAGCTGCCCGCTTATTTGCGATTTTATTTTCTGATGTGATTGACAGCTGGATGGCTCTGACATTCTCGGCACAAACATACAGCCTGTTATTATGCTTGCATTAACATTTTGATAAACACACAGTGCAGCATTGGAAAAGTAATTACATGTCATCACTTCAGTGCTTCATCAAAGAAAAGTTTACTGTGTAATTGCTCTGTGATTTACCCAGGTAGAATGTGTTACACTCCACAAAGGCTCTTTCTATTTAATAGTTTACATTTACACTTTAAAACACACAATATCCCTTCCCAGGGGCTTCTTTGGTCTAAAATAAACTTGGCAATATAATTTAGCTTTCCATAAATATACTTAGATATTACTGAGGAGTACTTTTGCATAATAGTTATTTAATGGTAAGTGTAAATATGCACTGCATTATATTGGCTGAGCTATCAAAAAAAAAAAGAAACTTTTTGACAACAAGAAAAAATAGGATATTGTTACCTTGGTTTCTGCATTAAGAAAGGGCCTTTTGCTCTTATATTTATATCCATGCTTTTCACAATGACATCTAATTTTACAATAAAGTGACTTGAGCTGAAGCGCCTAGCAGTAGAATCTAAAATATTGGTTCTTGTTAGCGTTTAAAGAGCTCTTCTGATGTGGCACTGAAAGAGGTTTCTGGAGAAAAGCACAAATGATTGCAGGGTACTTGGGAACCGGAGACGAAGGGAGGATTTGACTGATGTTTTCTCAGTGGGATTTGTCTGACAGTTTGGTATCTGTGAAGTAAAAGGTGGGGGTAGGGAAGGTGAGGCCAACAATAGTTGAAAAGCCCCCAGAACAATCTCAAATGATGAATTGCTGTTAGGCTGATATTGGAAAGGCCTTTGAATGGCCATGTGCTGTGTAATTATTGATGAGCAAACTTTTATAGCAGTAGCCAAGATCAAGCAGCCAAAGCCTTTCTAGGATACTTAATGGTAATTTTCACATCTGGACTAACTTCATCCAAACAGGGAGAGACACAAAGAGGGGACAGAGAGGAGGAGGCTATCCAGAGTGCTTTCCCAGAAGCTCATGCCTTTAGCTTTCCTGACTCTAGGGGTCTCATGGGCACTTGACTCAATGAGTATGACAGAGACCGACAGAGTTTAGGAAGGGAGGAACCATAATCAATTACAAAAGCAGGCGAGCCACTCAGGATTGGTATGCTGGTATAAGTCTTTGGAAAGAGAAGCATGAGATCAGTTGAGTCCCTAAGATTCCTTTGCCATCTCTCTAAGTGGTCTTTTGGCCAACATCTCTTCTCTCACATGATAAACTCAGGACTCCACAAAGGTTAAATGACTGAACCACAAAGTGGAGGCCAAAGTCAAAACCTTTTGATCGTCTAGATATTTCTCTCCTCTGGTTGGAGACCTTCTGACTGTCTGGAAAGTGCCTTGGCTATGAGAGAATTGGGCCAAACAAGAGATTTCAGCCCGATTTTGAACATGGGAAGCTCACATAGAGGTGCAGATAAAGAGGAGTGAAACGATTCGGATTGGCTGAGGACTACAGTCATGATTAGTAGAGCCTATGGTCATCCTCATACAGCGACATCCATTCAGTTAGGCCCAAGGAACAATGGCAGTCTCATTTCCTGCATCTCCTGTGCACCTGGCAGCCACAAAAAGGAAATAGTTAAAACGTGCATTTCCAGATGTGTGCAACAGTTCAGTAATTCCACATTAGTGTATATTAATCCTCTCTGGAAATTGGCATTAACTCAGCTTAAGCACTAGTCTAAATAAACACATCAGCTCTGAGATCAGGAGCTTCTTTGCATAACAGCTGCATATAGCATCTGCATCCTGGTTATAGGTTCCCTGAACATTACCTCTGAAATGAGCTCCTGTTTCCTTCTTTCCATGAAGCCAGAATGAGAATATTTCCTGCTTTTGCTGTCATGTATGGGAAGAAAGATGCCACTGTAATTGCCAGTTGGCCTGCGGAGTAATGCTCTGTAATTGACAAAGATGACTTAGCTTCAAGGAAGAAAGGTACACTGATTAGGAGAGATCATCTTTAATACTACATTTAACCTGCACTCCTTTTTCCCTTTTTCTTTTCACCTGAGCCCTGCAAGTGATATCTGTCATTCTTTTCCATGTCATTTCTCTGAGAGAGGCAAAAAAAGGCCAACGAGACCCACATGGGGACACTTGGTTCCTCTGAAGACAATTCACTGTGTTGGTAGGGTTGGAAACTTTAAATTAATAGATGCTGACCTATCCAAGAACAAAATTTGTTTCCCATCACACTTAGTGTAACTTTGACCTGCCAGTCCCTAAGGTGGCCCAGACTGTTACTATTTCTCTTCTGTGTTTCAAATTACCAGGTCAGATCTTTAGATCTTCATTATGTTTGGTTTGTGTTTTTTGTATGGTTTTTGCCTTTGCTTCTGAATTCAGGGTTGAGTTGCATTTTTTCCTTGAAAATCACATTGACTCTTTTTTTGGAGAGCTTTAAAAAAATTGCGCTGTTAGAAAAAATATAGGTTAAAATGCATTTTTCATGTCCTTTCATGCTCTATTGATTTTTTTTTCTTCTCATTTTTCTTATAAAAGCAAGTTTTAATGCAGTTTGGGGGTGGGAGGATGTCAGCAGTTGTTCCTTCCTCCAGGAGTAAAAGTCATGGACATCTTGTGTAGAAATGAAATGCTGTCTGTCCATCCGTCTATGTAGGCAGACAGATAAAGGGTAGGAGATAGTGAAACTCCACTAGTCACTTGTAATGCAGCTCTTCCTACTGCACAGTATTTTAATAGCTACAGGGGACTTTTAACTCTCCACAATTTTTAACTATGCAGTAAAGTTTAAATGTCCTATAGGGAATTTTTGATGTGTCTATGGGATATTCAATCCAAAGACAAAATAATTGTATCTAAAAACTAACACTCCCTAAAGAATGTGTATTTTTATCCCTGTCTCCTGTCCACATACCTACCTGTCTGTTTCTCTGTGAATGAAAGTCCATGTGGTAGAATGGAAAAGCACTGTGTTATAAGTCAGAAGTTCAAAGCTTTCAAGTTAAGCTTTAATACCTTGGACAAGTTACTTCCACCTCCAATTTCAAGTCCCATCGTCTGCGAAAGAAGCTTGGACAGTGTCTCTGAGAGGAAATTTAACTGATATTCTGCCTTATTTTCATCCCCTGAAATAATATGCTGATTTCTTGTGCATAAGAAATATGAACCAAGGAGCAGGGATCTAGCTCAGTGGTTCCAGTGTCTGCCTGGTAAGTGCAAAGGCCCAGGTTCAATCTCCAGTAACCATATACAACAATGCTGGGTGTGGAGACTCAGGCCTACCACCAATCAGTACCACACACCACAATGCAGGGTGTGGTGACTCACGCTTGTAATCCCAGAAGTCAGGATGCAGAGGCAGGAGGACTGCTGAGTTTGAGGCAGAGTTCAAGATAAGCCTGAACTACAAAGTGAGACCCTGTCTCAAAAAATAAAAAAAAAGAAAGAAACATGAACGAAGCATGATGGTGCACATTTGTCATCCCAGAACTCTGAGAAACTGAGGTAGGATCGAAAGTTCAAGTCCAGCCAGGGCAGATTAGCGACTTGGTGAGACCCTGTCTCAAAAATAAAATATAAAAATGGGCCTGGGGATGTAACTTAGTGCAAAAGTCCTAGACTCAATCCCATGCACTGAAAAAAAATTAATAAATTAAAATGTGAATGATCAATTCAGATTTCTGTTATTGCATGCTACTTTCTGTCACACCTTCTGTGCTGCATTATGTCTGCTGTGCTTGTGTTTCTGTACACCATGCAGTGCCCAGAGACATTTTAGTGACAATTCAAAGTTTTATTCAAAGTTTTGCCTGCACCTGGACAGGTAATGCGAGCCAAATAAAGGTAATATATTTGGGTAATTTCCCACACAAGCCAAGTTAGAAATGCTTGTAGCTAAATCAGGCTGGGCTGAAGTCATTTTAGCTTTTAATATAATTTACCTCATTTTAGAGGCTAGGTCCTGTGTTGTCTGGGATGTTGGAGAGGAAGATGAATGAGGAAAAGAGATAGAGTCATGCACAGGATAACAGATCCATCAGTGATAAACTGCATATTCAATTGTAGTTCTGTAATGACAGGTGCTGACATCACAGCCATCTTAGTTTGCATGTGGTACATTGCTGAGCTTTCCACTGTGGGACGGATAGCACACCTTCACTACAGACTGCTTGGGCTTCATAGATGAGATAATCTTCCCCAGCCTCCCCCTGACTGGACCCATCCATTTATATTTATGTTTGACTTGTATGTATAGAAGCCACAGACACCTGAAAAGTGCACGTACAGATGAACCCAGTTTTTCTGTGCAAGCCCTCTTTGTGGATCCTTCATCTCTTGGCTGGTTCTGTAGGAAGGAGAACTCTCCCTATCAGTGGAGAACTCTCTCTACCAGTGACAGCCACTTGCTCTCAGCTGAGAAACATAGCAGTACTCCTTCGCAATCAGTAATCTCTTACCTGAGCTGTATGTCTGCTTGACTTTCCCTCTTCCTGTTCAGAACATCTGCCAGGCCTCCTATCTGCCCAGCAAGGGGCCTCCAGCCCTGCCTTGTCAAGCACCCACCCTGACTTACAAGCTTATGCAAATATGAAGAGCTTCCCACCTCCTCTTTTTCATATATTCCTTTTCCTGAGTCCCCTTTAATACCATACCTTTTCCCCATATGCCCTGTTCATCCATCTTTGAATTCTTTGCCATCTGCTGTAGGGTTATTGGTCATGTAATTTTTTGGCTCCATAGGGAGTACATCATTTCCTTAAAAGTAATGTTAAAAGTATATGTACTGAAGGAGTTCCATGAGTCAGGCTCTGTGACAGGTGATAAAGGTGGCTGTGGATAGGGATAATGCAGTATCCAGACTGGTCAGCTACGTGCTTATTTTCCCCTCAGCATGATATGAATTAAATTGTCCAAGTGGCTGCCAAGCTTACTTTGGCACACTGATGCCCTATACTTTTTTATTATTAAAGATTATTAATACAGGGCAAGAAATTTAGCTCAGTGGTTTCTGTGTCTGCCTAGCAAGCACAAGGTTCTGAGTTCAGTCCCAGGTAACCACATATCACAATGCCAGGTGTGGTGACTCACATGCATCAGCAATAAGTACCACACACCACCATGCTTGATATAAAATCAGCCATTTTGTTTAAAAAACAACAAAAAAAACCCTCCACTTTGTATCCTATAACATCCCTGTGAACCCAGAACTTGTCTCCTTGAGAACTGTCCACTCAGCTGATGTGCACAGCCACAGATTGTATGTTTTAGAACATACTGTTCTATAGTAACCAGTGATCTAATCATTGCTGTTAGCTTCTGTAACGACTCGCTTCTGAACTTTAACAATAGAATAATCTAATCACATCTGCATAGAAATCTCTTGGTAACAGGTCGGGGGGGGATAGTAGATTTTGCCTTTAAATACTGTGCCCCAGTTTACATCTGCACCTTCTTCTGAATGAAAGGATGACCCTCAGCTGAATAAAGTTCTTCATTGGACTTTAAGATCATGTCATGTCCTAAGAGATTGTCTCAGTAGGATGTGGTCCCAACAGAGGCTCACACTTGTAATCCTAGCACTAGGAGGCAGGAGGATTGCTTTGAGTTCAAGGATAGCCTGGGGTACAAAGTGAGTCCAGGGCCAGCCTGAACTATAAAATGAGACCCTGTCTCAAAACAAAACAAAACAAAACAAAACAAAAACCAAACTTAAAAAGCGATTATTAATACAGTTTATTTTTTAATTAGCTAATCTTATTGGTATATTTTAGATATAGATAATGATCACATTCACCATAGTGAATTCATGCCTGTAAGTGATATATCTTGATTCTTCTTTTTTTTTCCATTCCCCTCATTTACAAAGCTTTATTTCCATTTTTCCTTATTTTTTCCTTTTCCCTTCCTTCCTCCTTTTTCCCCTCCCTTCCCCTAGTTTCCCTTCCCACCTGAATATTTTCTTCCTATTTCACAATATCTTTTGTACATTTGGGTCCTTACTTACACTTTCAGTTTCTCATACCAGAGAAGCAGTGCAATATTTACGCATGTCTGTCTGATTTATTTCACTTACGAGTATGGTCTCAAGGTGCATCCGTTTACCTAGAAATATCTCAGGTTTACTACTCAGCCATCTCGAATAATGACCCATTATGTCAATGACTTTATCATGGGAAACAGTCCAGCAACACCTCTGTGGACCAGCCATAGAACATTGTGGTCAATAGAGTCGACTTACCAGTGCTTGTTCTTGAGACAGAACACCTGGGCCTTATTTCACTTGTCTGCTGTTCTGCTAATACTGGGGCCAGAAAGTTTGAAGGGTAAATAGAAGAACAAACACACTTTGAAGTAATTATTAGCAACTTAAGACCATCCTTTCTGCCCACTACACCGCTCCCATCACCAAAATCTGCAGTACCACGCTGCACTCACTACCACGAGAAAGGCATATTTAATTTGTTAGCCCTATGCCTTTGCCTGATTCTAACATCTTATGATATCAGGACAAGTTCTCCCATGGGACACCATGTTTTCTCTCAAAATATTCATTTCATTAATGATCACACTGTGTTACTATGTTTTCCTTGTACTGTTCTATAGATCACTTTTATTATGTAGATACAAACTCTTTGATATTGTAATTGTGAAGTACATATTATGAAGACAAATGCATTGGGTGTAATGAGAATGGATTGCCAATAAAAGTTGAAAAACAATAAGCCATTTTTAAAAGCTAACCCTTATCCACAGCAGTGTCACTTTGAATACTCTATGGAAAGGCCCTTGGATGCGAGTAGCTTATTTTTAGTCTAATGTTGATAAAGGTTTGACTTTGGTTGCATCTTAATTATCTGATGAAAGCCAGACTCCTTTGCCTTGCTCACCTCTGATGTCGAATGCCTTCTGCTGGCATTAAAATTATTGCTGTGACTCCAGAGAGAGAAATGAGAGATAGTAAAATTGTGCTTCTGAGATGTGAATTAGAGTTTAAAGAGTCACTTGGTTTTGTTTAAACAAATTACAAAAATAATGGGTTGCCCTTAAAAGGTCTGTTCCCTATATTGTTATCTTTCACTTGTGACACCCCTGACAGTGTCATTCCCAATATTGTATATTCCATTAGCTAGAGGAAGAAGGATTTCTAGGGTTCCTGTTGGTGTTTTTCCACTCTATCCATGATTGAAGAAGAGAAAGAGAATGAGGGGAGAGTTATGGTCCTCTGTCCAGGCCAGAGTCACCCAGAGAGGTGTGCTGCAGACATACAGGTTGACTGATTGATTGATTGATTGATTGATATAAATTCACCACCTTCAATTTCATATACAATTAAGTGAATGTGAAAAGGAGCCAGAAGTTTAGATAAAGGTTCTCTAAAGGATCATAGTCATTCCTAGACATAGGAAGGAAATGAAAGGAGGCTTCCTGCATTGTGTCTTGAGGCCTCTGCCTATGTAGAAGTGGGGAGATATAAGAGACACAGGTCATAGTCTCCATGCTTGACACTTTGACCCCACCCAGGGTTCCTAACCCCTCTGGACTTCAGTGTCTTAGCTGTGAAAAGAAGATGCTGGGCCAAGTGCTCTCTGAGGTTGCTTTGTGTTTAGTAGTTCCGGAACCTCTGGAGACTGGAAACTACAGTGCTATGATTCTAAGCACAGTAGGCTAGGATGCTTAATTCTGAAAACTTCCCCTCTCAAAAAAGAAAATGTGCCAGCTTAAGTATTTGAGGAAACATTTTGTAGGGCTGACCCAGTTCCCACATTAACAAAATAATGCCCAAGCCCATATGGCTAATTCCTTCCCAAACTGTTTGTTTGCCATCCTGCAGACCTACCCTGAAAATAAAGCATCTAGTGGAGATTCAGAATCCAAATGGAGTAGAATGCAAATGAGCAAGATAATGGCAAAAAGTACATTTACTTTGAAAATTCTTCTGGGTGCCATCTTCAGCACAGAGGAGCCAGCAGGGTTGCATTTTAAACTGGGCTGCTTTTGTGATTTGAGCCTGTAATTTTTCCCCTACATAAGAGGTGCCTTTTGTTGCAAACCTTTCTCCCTCAGTGCTTTTAAGTTTTTTGCTTAGGCAACACTGAACTGTGCTCATGAGCAGGGCCAAAGAGTTGAAATACCATGATTGTCTATTGCGTCTCAAACAAAAGAACTCTTTACCTTATTCTACCCCAAGACCTCTCAGCCACAATGAAGGCAGGATTGCTATGTAGTCCCAGTCCAGTTGGGAATAAGAAAAGGAAGATAATATAAAGGTTTGGCCAATGCTGTCAGCCTGCAGGGTTTGGTGGAAATAATGGTTGGGCATGAGGATATCAAATCTAGGTGAGAAAAAGACACTATTGGGTTCATCTGTGGTGCAGATTCCAGGGGAGGAGGAGGTGAGAGGTTGTCTGGGTGTTCCAATCTGTGGCCTTGCTGATTGAGTTAATCTTGTAATTTCAGATTTTCATACTAAATTGACAGGCTACTACTCTTTGGCTTATGAAAGCATTTTTCTTCACACACATGGGGAGTCAAGTCAGAGTCACCATTGCTCAGTGCACCAAGGAGGTGGACAGATGCTCAGATTCCTGCTCAGCCTGGAGCAGCTGGTCCTGCAGTGCATGGAGGTGTCTCCAGCCCTTTGTGCTGGGTGTGACTCACTCTCTCCTCTCCTGAGCTTTTAGTATGTTGAAAAATAATTTTCCATGAGCTGGTAATTACATAAAAATTGCTTTTGCTTTAAACAAGAATTATGTTTGAACCTTTTGAACAAAAAGAAAAATGTACAGAGGGAATCATTAATTTTGAATAAAAAGAGGTACTTTCCTCTAGCCAACGAGGGAGGGAAATGTGAAATTGGTGTTTTCTACAAACAGCTCAGCATTGCTCCCTAATCTGTTTGCTTGATCTATTATCCAGTCACCTGCAAAGTTGAATGTCTTGTTTGGCCTGAATCTGACTTTTATTCTTTTCTCTTTCCCTATTTTTTAAGGACTGTGTTATATGCATACCTCAGCCTTCATTTGCATCACATTAAAGTAAAACATTTTAAATTTCTTCACAGCAGAAGTAAATCTGACAGACTTTATGAAGCTATTATACCTGCAGGTATTTTATACCTTTAAAATATATTCTTGTCAAGCTATCTTAATTATATTATTATATGTACTTTTGAACTTGTATCCACTATTCCGTGATGTATTACACTTTTGACAGAGGCTTCCTAAAAAGCTGCAATTTATACCCAAGTTCTTTAGCTGAACAAAGATGTATCTGTTATGGATTCTGGGGGAATTTGTTCATTTACACACAGGAATGCGTAACCATTGATAGAACGAGCCTCTTTAATTTTCCACCCAGGTGATTATGGGAGGAGGTTGTGACCTCAGGGCTGCTTAAGAACTCAGTAGCAGCCCATGAACACTGGTGTTCAACTCCATACCGGTGCAGCTGGGCTAACTTTCAAATAACAGCAGTTGTCTTTCAGGTATTACTCAGCACACTGCAAAAATGGAAAGCAGACCAGTATAGAGTTGAGTTGCCCTTTGGTATTGAGTGCTATTTTGGCAGCATCCAGCAAGAAAGTGCCTATACTTAAAGAAATCAAGTGAGGCTCAAGTAGGGTGGGAAGAAAAGGAGACGGAGAAACTTGGGCATTGCAAAACTTTAACCACACTGATAAGGCCTGAGGTTCCTTAGAAGGAATGCTTGAGGTAGCTCCACTACACAGTAAACGCAAAGTGGAAGAAATCAAATAGCTGTGCTGAATGGCTTCCGACTGTGGCCTCTCCTTTGGCCGCCTGCCCCCCATGACATGGTGCCCAAGGGGGGGCAAGTTCCATGAAGATGAACACAAGGCTTCATTGTTCCATCCCATCTCCAGTGTTGGAGATTTTGAGGGATTTATGCAATGAAACCAGAGCTGATTTCCATTCCAGGCACATAGGGCTCTCTAGCTGTGCAGGGATCATTGGTAAACGTTGTGGGAAATTGCCTGTTTTTGTTCATTCTTCTTCCCTAAGAACACACGACCCAACTCCAGGCATCAGAGCATCGGTGGAATGCTCAGCATTCCCTGTCTGAGTGGCAGCATACAGCTGTTTGAGGGATGGATTGCTTCTGAAGTGTCCGTTTGGACTGTTTTAGGCATCATCTGCTTCTTTTATCAAAGGAAGCTCCATGCATGCACTTGATGTCTGCCCCTGGCTCCAGGTCCCATGCCAAGCCAGCTTCCAGAGCCTTGGCAGCCTGCTCTTCCAGAGAAATGAGCTCTATGCTGCTGGAGGCCAAGTAGAGTAGTTTGGGCCCAGTTTCTGTAGGAGCTGGGAGAAAAATCATCCCCTCGCGTTGAGCAGAGATCCATGTTTAGTGGGCAGCACTCCAAGGCCTCAGCTAGCATCAACTTTGGAGGTGAGGACGTGGCATAGGGGAGGAGCAACATATGCTCTGGGCGGCTCCCCTGTGTCATGGCAGGAGGTGGGCAGGCCTCGAAGCCTCCTGGAGTCCCTGTCACATGAGGGCTGCTGACATCCCAAACAATGTGGGAAGTAGATGGGCAGCTTGGAGGAAGCATCTGTTTGAAGAGTTGAGCCCACCAAACTTGGCAATGTGAGGGCATGGAGGAGCCAAGATAGCATGCCATGGTGGTGGTAGTGCTGGCTGACCAGGAGCCTACCTGCTCTTGAGTCATCTGCCTCTCACATTGTGCCCCCAATTTATCACTAAAGACTGGCCTTCCAAGAAACTGGCAGGTCTGGACACTGGGGACAGCAGCCTCAAGGAGAGCTATCCAGCTCCAGTTTAGAGCTCTGGTTCCAATCCAGGCATTTGTAAGTGGTGATCCTTTGACAAGATGGGGCCTCCAGCTGGCTCAGTATCAGAAACCAGCCCAACTCAGGTGCCAGCTCTGATAATTATATTCTCAGCAGTAGCCAGCCTCTGATGGATCAGCTCTCGAGTGTGTGGCACAGGCAGCCCTGGCATCTCAAGGAGGTTATTCAGTGTAGGAACAGCTGCCACAGAATAGAGAGGAATGGCAGAATATGACAGTAGGGCAAAGAGAACTGGAGGTGTGTCTTCACACTGTGGACAGGAGCCTGGCCTCGGTGTAACCTTGTGTGCCCTACACAAGCCTACGCTCGCTGCCTTAGTCTGGGACTAAAGGCTATGTTTTAGTCCCAAAGCCTTTGCCTCAGCTTCGGAGGAAGCTCCTGCTGCACATGGACCCATTGAACTCTACTCCTTGTTAGAGGACCATTCAAGGTCATTGGAAGTGTACTCCAGAAAGGTTGTTGCTGAGACCAGTTGAAGTCATTCAGGAGTTGCACAACAAGATAAAGTAACAAACTTATTATAAGACCCCTCTGAACTGCTGTAGCTGTGGAAACGGATCTTCATCATCCCAGAAATTAGGAAAAAGCATAAGGTTAGCTTGTCTTTGGGCAGAGGGGTGCTCTCTCTGCTTAGCAGTCAGTTTAAAGATAATTCATGGAGTTCTGTTCTGTGTACCTGACTCATGGTAAAGACTCAATGTGACATGGTGTCTACTTTCAAAGATCTTACAGTCCTAGTTGGGTGTGGATGAAGAAAAAAGTGGGTGGATATGCCAGACATTGTAGTGCATGTCCTGTGAGGTAAATACAGTTGGCTCACAGCACTTGCTTTTGTGCTATCTAGATGGTGGGAGTGAGTCAACTTGGTTTATTATACTTGAACAGGACCTATTTGGACAACTTAAGGAATCTGTCTGTTAGCAAATATATGCATCTTTATGATTAATAAAGACTACAATGGCCAACTTTGTGTTCCCTTGGAAATAAATCCTGCAGTCTTGGTATCAGCAGTCCACATGGGAAGTAATCCCTAGAGACTCTGCCAGAGAGTGGAAAGGAAGCCAGGAAAGGACTTTGTGTTCCCACTGCAGCAGCCAGGCTGCTCACTGTCATCCCCAGCCACAGTCAAGGAAGCAATACATTCACCTGCTACCTACACCTAGCATGGGTTGAGGGTTACTTTTGAAGCATGAATTCTGCACAGGTCTTTCCTTATCCTGCTAAGAAAACCAAAGCAAAACTAAAACCTCAAACAGAGAAGATCACCCAGCAGAGAATCTTCTAAATGTAGATGTCCAAGCACTGAAACTAACACTCCAGGTGAGGATGTTAGGAGGTTGGGTGTTTGGGAGTGATTTGGTGGTGAAGGTAGAGCCCTCAGGACCATGTCACATTGAATGGGCTAGTGCTTTACAGAAGCAACCTCATGTGCCTCCCTCACCCTTCTGCCAAGCGAGAACACAGAGAGTGGATGGCCATGTATGAACCAGGAAGCATCCCTCACCAGGTCCAAATCTGCCTTGATCTGCCCCTCACGGCTCCAGAATGGTGAGAAGTAAATTTCTCTGTGCTCCTCCACACCAGCTTACAGAGACTCTGGCTTAGAGTCAGGCCCTCCTGAGGATAAGGCAGCCACTGACAGCATGGAAGACAGTTGGTGATCAGACCCCACATGCATGGAGAATCTCACAGGAGGAGACACAGCATTCCAGGCTGCACTCTGTCAGGCTTTGCTCTCTTGGCCACCCTGTAAGAATGATGAAGCAGGGCCGGGGAGTTAGCTCAGTGGTTCCGGTGCCTGTCTTGCAAGCACAAGGGCCCGGGTTCAATTCCCCGGTAACCACATAACAATACTGGGTGTGGAGACCCACACCCAGCAGCAACCAGTACCACATACCACAGTGCCGGGTGTGGTGGCTCACGCCTGTAATCCCAGCACTCGGGAGGCAGAGGCAGGAGGATTGCTATGATGTGAGTTTGAGGCTGAGCTCAGGGCCAGCCTGAACCACAAAAAAGCGAGACCCTGTCTCAAAAAACCTAAAAAAAAAAAAGAATGATGAAGCAAGTACCATCACTCAGGAGGTATTATAAATAATGGCAAAGGCTAACTGAATTTAACCCAGCTCCTGAAATACAATACCTGCTTAATATTCATCTGATTGGTTTACTTGATCTCACTTGATGTGAGATCGTCTTGATGAAGCTCTGGCTATACTCACCCACCCTGCTTTCACTCTTGCTTGAAAGTTGCATTAGTTAGACCTTCCATGATGAGATGAGAAAGGCAAGTGTCGGGTCTGGGTGCTGTCTGTCTAGTCAGTGGCTCGTCAAGTTCATATCAGATGTCTGTTGCATGTCTGTCTCTGAGGATATGTGTTATCAGGGATACAGATGTATGAGATATGTGTGGCATCTTTGGGGAATCCACAGTTTTATCACAGAGCTAAACCAAAACCTAAAAATCAATTACCTCAGAAGTAACACTGACTGAGAGGCAGTAAAAACAGTGGTTAAGGCCTTGTGAAAAAGGAGAAAGTTTGACTTCAGATTTTGGCCAAGTTATTTACTTACTAGTTAAATGTAGCTTTAAGTAATTGTCTAAGGCTGAGCCTCTGTTTCCCTCCTAGTGCATCCTGGTGGGATACTGTGAGAATGAAAAGAAATATTACTTGTAACCCACATGACACTGAGCAGTCATTCCCTGAAATTCGTGGCATTATCTAATACTATTACTATCTATTATCTAATTGGAGATATTGCTGGCTCAAAATGCTTCAGAATTTGGGGGACATGAATAAGTAGGAAAGGCTGGCAGCATCACAGAGACAGGAACAGATGAAGCTGGTGTCAGGCTGATCCTCAAGAGTTTTAGGAATGGGGAAGAGGAGAGGCAGCACTCCAGCCTGGCAAACAGCCACATAAGCAGCTTGGTAGCTAATGCATGCAGAGTGTGGCACCTTGAACGAGAGTGGACCCACAGGAAGAGTAGAGTGGGGAGAGGGTCAGGTCTCAAGTCCTGAAGGTCTAGCATTGCTGGTGAGGGCTGATTTGATTAGCTATGGAAAAGGATTTGGTGTAAAATTTTGGAATTTTGTGATAATGGCAAGAGTTTGAGGAGATAAACCCTCCTGGTGGATCCAAATGCAAAGGTCTAGGAAGGAAGCAACCACCTGGCTTACGGGAGGGAGTTGGCCCAACCTGGCCAGACCAGGTGGGAAGGGAAGCAACATCACAAACCACCTTTCTCTCCTTCTCTTTCTACCTTAATGCTGGAAGATCTTTGGTCTCTCCATAGTGGTTAGACAAAGAATGACATCCAGCTCACCTCCCTCTGTATCGTCCTCCTAGAATTCCATGTGTGATACACAAAGGAGACATGCATATTTCTCTTTCTTATCTTTTTGTGCTCCAAAGACAGGCTGACATTGGTAAATCACTGCAGCAGGCTTTAAATGATGTATGAAATGAAAATCCCTCCCTGTGTTCCAGGAGCTTCCTGCCTAGCCTTGGGTTGTCTCTCTGAGGCTGACTGCTGTATTATTCAGCTCCAGGGAGGCCGCTGGAAACCTGGTGGAGGTGAGAAGCTTGGGATCACAAAGGAAAACCAAAGTTAAAATTAAAAACAAAAAAAAGAAAAAATACCTACTGAAGTATAAATATATCTTTCTGTCTCTCATCTTTTCTTTTCTTTTTAAATTTCTGCAGAAATGTTTTGGAAATGGAAACTTTCTCTATACTTCTTTGTGCCTTTTTCTTCCCCAACCAAGTCCTTGCTGTCATTCTTTATCCTCCTAAACAGCACACTCTACAAGGTCCTGTACAATTGGGAGTATTTCTGAATATTTCTCAATACGTGTCTGTAGTGTGGTCTCCTTTTGTGATCCCTGTGGTCAAGGAACAGGGAATATCTGTAATGAATGAGAACCCATCAGCTCCACACCTAGTGACTCCTACAGTGTGACTTGCCTGACACGCAGGCATGGAGGGGGCATTACAACAATAACCTGATTTGGCTTTAAGGAGCTCACCTGACCTGCGCCACTGCATCTGCTGATCGCAGACCAAACACATCAATAGCGCACTCTGCAAATGCTGTCCATACAGAAAGCAGCAGGCATCCTGGACTAGGAGCAGCCACCTCTTGCACATCAGACTCAACTACAAATAGACTGAGAGCCTCCTTGGTCTGCAGGGAGGGCAAGCTTGATCAATTTGCTTTTAGCCGATGAAATAATCATTGACGTTTAGACAGACTTCTAATCTTGGCTCAGAGCAGTCAAGAGACATTTTAGCTGCAGATGGTAAATGGGTTCACACAGGGATATATTTAGTCATGTGGCCCAGGGCAGAAGCAAAAGAGACTTTGGAATCCAGGAATGTGGTGAGAGCTGAAGCAGCCTCGGTGCCTGGAGGCAAGTCATGCAGTTCCCTGAGCCTCGTCCCAGCTGCCCCTGGGTATGTGTCGTGGCCACACGTGTGCTGTGAGGGGCAATAGGGGCCCTGAGCAAGGCTGTGGATGACGAATCATGGACACATTGTGCACTCTGCCTGTGCCTAAAGTTCAGTAGGAAAATAGGCAAATGGACAGGAAATTGTGGGTGAGCTGCAGGCAGACAGCGTGGCGGATCTAGTGGGGATGGAGAGGAAAGGGAAGAATGGCTCTTGCTGCCTGGATTTGAATCCCACTACTTTAGTGGAATGCACTCAAGGTGATTTATCTCCCCTCTGTCCCTCAGCTTCCTAAACTGTAAAATGAGGATATTGTGTGTCAACCTACACCTTTGATGAGGGACAAATACATGTAAGGCTGTACTTCAGTACTAAGTAGTTACTGTGTCTTACAGTGGATGTATCAGGTTGATTTGGTGAAGTATTTGGAAATGGGATCTGCTCAAGACTGGTTCACACATAGTTAGCCCTAGTGTTAGGTCTGCTTCTAAAAACAGAGGAGTGGTGGACCGTCCTAGGCAATAAAAATTATAGAACTATGCTGCTGCTGCTGCTGCTGCTGCTGCACTTCCACTATGTGGCTTACGTGAGTCATGAGGACTAGGCAGCCCATGACCTCTCCTGGCCTTACACTTACCTTTCTCCAGACTTCCCAGAGGATCAGGAGAGACACTCCATTGCCAGTATTCTTAGGAATAAAGAAGGAAAGGGCTTGTACACACTAATGTGCTCTGACTTTGTAACCCTCATCCGCTTTGCAACCAAATCAAATTCAGTCAGAAAGCTCAGGACGGAGGCAGGAGATCATCTTAAGCACCCGTGTCATCAAAGCCCAGCTGGCTGACAGTGGGTTAACATGTATGCATCAGGCAACAGGGCCCCTGCAGAACTTGCAGTGATGCCCTCGACTCTGTCACAGAAGCTTTAGTAGGGGCGGGAGGCTGGATAGAGGAGCAGCAGTTACGTGGGCCCTCCCAGAAGCCTATAAATCCAACTTCAAGTGACTTGAAGGATCTGAGCTTCACATTCCCCTTTGTCTTCCCTTGCTGCTCTATACACATGCACTTTTGGAATCCTGACTTGGACTGTCTATAAAAACAAGAGGACCCCGGCACAAAATGACAGCTCAGCAATCCTCCGCTCTTCTTCGCACATAGCAGGTTCCAAACCAGCAGCCCACGTGCTCATGAAATACCTACATCATTTGTTCCTCACCTCTACATGGGACAGAAGGCAGCAAGGTCACGATTGCCAGCAATCAGCAGGTGTTGCTGACAGCCTTTCAAATAGAAGGGAGAGAATGGAAAAGGGTGGGCCAGTCCCTAACCATCACACTTCTTAAGCCTTGAATTAACACCTTGTCATTCACATCCCCAATCACCCATGCTGGTTGTCATGGCCATGGAGCAGGTGCAACACTCTGGCTCAGAGTCACAGCAAGCAGCCACCAGCCTAGCGCCCACTCTGCGTATGAGAGACTGACAATGTAGACAGGGCCTCGTGGGTCTGCACTGTCAAATATGTGGCCCTCTGGCAGGCTGATTTCTCTCCCAGGTCACAGAATCCCAGAACTGGAAGGGACCTTCAATGGTGGAATGATGAGGCCCAGGGAAGTTTTGCAGATGGTGGGAGTAGTTGTGGGAGCTGGCAAAGCC
The DNA here is from genome assembly GCA_004026965.1 of Petromus typicus. Classification (NCBI taxonomy): domain Eukaryota; kingdom Metazoa; phylum Chordata; class Mammalia; order Rodentia; family Petromuridae; genus Petromus; species Petromus typicus. Next base: position 43,579 of record PVIR01008199.1, read on the forward strand.
CCCTGGTGCAGAGCCCACTCTATTTACCTCCACATGGGACACACTGAACCTCCGCTTTCATCAGAAGTGCGTGTGTATAGAGCAGCAAGGGAAGACAAAGGGGAATGTGAAGCTCGGATCCTTCAAGTCACTTGAAGTTGGATTTATAGGCTTCTCAGAGGGCCCAGGTAACTGCTGCTCCTCTGTCCAGCCTCCCGCCCCTACTAAAGCTTCCATGACAGAGCTGAGGGCATCACTGCAAGTTCTGCAGGGGTTCTGTTGCTTGACGCATACATGTTAACCCATTGTCAGCCAGCTGGGCTTTGACGACGCAGGTGCTGCTCATTGCCTTGAAAGGACAGGGCCTAGAGTTTCCTTCCCTAGCATGCTGCCAGGCACCCATGCATGCTAAACTAGCATTAAATAGGTTCAGACTTACCCAGTGGAGGAAAAGCAACCCCCAGGAGGAATGGAGTTTTTGTCAATACCCACAGCAGAGGGCTGGCTTGATTTCCAGTAAGAGTTAGTGAAGCTGGGAAAATTACTCATTACAATTTTATTGATATTCACTTGACGTGGGATGGTTCTGACAAGATATCTTAATGGGACTGGCTGAGAATCCATTTGGGTGAATGTGGGTTAATGGGGCTGAAGAGACAAAGGGCTCAACTATATCAGCCCCATTACCCAAGCATCTCCTCTGTTGTCAGATGCAAACAACTTGCTTAGAGAGCCCAGCGTGATGCGAGGGGAGAGCCACTTCAGCACCTTTACAGTGTCTCTGCCAATCCCTCTGTCCATCACCTGGATGGCTGTGAACCTTTTCACTCAGCTGTAGCTTCACTTACCAGGACTGCACACTGACTAGAAGGGAAGGGGCCAGAGAGGCCTCTTTCCAGCCATGTGCCCATTCATGGTGCCCGTGGATAAGAAAGTAGTCTGACACTGAAGGTTTAGAAGAGTGACCAGAACTCATCTTCTGCAGGAGGATTCTTCTCACGTGGTGTGGTCCGTGTGCTCCTGGACAGCTGTGGCAGCTCCCTGGGTAGACAAGCCCCATGCGCCAGTCCCCAGGACACATTCCACATTCAATCCTAGGCCTTGATGGAAAAAGATGGTGTAACCAGACAGTTCCATGCAGATTTTCTTGACTTCCAGGCAGTAGCTCAGTGCACAAGCCTACAATTGACTAACTCTTTACGATTTACAAAGGCTATCTTATACATCATTCCATTTAATTCTCACTGATACTCTGTGAAGTGGATACATCCAAAGTTTTGTCTTTTGTGAACTTCTATATTGCTCATTTGCCTGTTTGCATCCTGCTTTGTTCCCCACATTTCCCTCACAAACTACATCTCCCAGAACTCCTTGCCACCTCCCTTCTTTGGGGGTCCAGCAAATGGTAGGTGCCCTTAAGAGTCATAGCAGAGGGAGATTCAGGCTGATGGGCCTTTGTACCCATTACCCCTTCAAGAAGGTAGTTGTGTCTTCTGGCTGGACTGGTGGCCCCAGTTCTCATGGCACAGGCTTGGATCCTCAACTGAAGAAGTATCAACTTTTTCTTTGTGTCTCCAGCCCCTGACAAGCTACTCCCTATTGCTGATCTGTGGGCTGCCACATTCTGTAGTTTGATGACCTCCATGGCTGGGTATACCTGACTGCAATCTCAGTGTTCCTTTTACAAAAACTATGAACCTGAGCCTCTAAACAGTAAAGTTAATTTTCCCAGGGAAACACAAGTAAGAAGTTTTGTGTCCTTAGTAACAAGCATTCAAACTTCCAGAATGTTGCCCTTCCTTTTTCCCATTTGAAAACACAGAAAATTAATGCCTCAGTTAATATAAATCCAAGGAGAAAAATGCTGGCATAGAACAAGGGAGCACAGAAGAAGGAGAATTTGTTTGCAATTAAGGGTTCCTGTGAAGACTTCGTAGAAGAGCCAGCATTAAACTGGGTGAGCTATGAATATACCAAAATTGACCTAAGGAGATCACAGTTCTGACCCAGAACGAAGAGTCAAATGTAAGATCACTCAGTTTTATGAATGTCTGCAGGTGCGGCTCTCAGCTATGTCTCTGTCTCCTTCCTTGTGACTTCCAAGATTCTCTCCTCTCCCTTGGACTGAGGTAGTAGCCTCTTGCCTGCTTGGCCATGCTCCACCCTGCTGTTAGGACTCCATGTCACACATCCCACAAGCTGTCCTCTTGTCTAGCACCTTTTATACCTCTCTGTCCTACAGGGCAGTCCCAGTGGCCAAGTCCTGAGTCAAAGGGTCTTGGCAGCCTGACTGACACCACTCAGCTTGCTGTCCAGCCATATCTGTGCCAAGTCTTGAAAAGGTCATCCACTTCTCTTCCTTGGCCAACCTCTTCCCTTGCCTAGAATACCCTTCCTCCCTCCTTCAGACAGCAGATTACTTCCCATCTTTCTTGCTTTCCATCACTGTGACAAAATCACTTTAAACAGAGGAAAGACTTATTTTGACTTACAGTTTCAGAGGTTTCAGTCCATGGTTACTCAGTCCCATTGTTTGGGCTTCAGGAAGGTAGAAGCTCATTGTGAAGTGAAGCTGCTCACCTCATAACGACAGGGAAGCAGAGACAGAGAGAGAAGCAGGAGTCAGGGATGAGATATACCTTTCTAAGACACCTCTTATTTCTCCCAGCTAGGCTCCACCTCCAGTGTTCCCATCACCTCCCATTACCAATACCACCCAGGAGCCAAGCCTTTGAAGGAGCCTTTGGGGAACATTTCAGCTCTAAACCACAGCCTCTTAATTCAGTTCACATGTGATATTCCATCAGTGTTTTTTTCTGGCACCTCTGCCTGCACCTAAATAGAGGAAGACTGCTCTGTGTTCCCAGGCCTGTGACCCACACTTTCATTAAATTTTAGTACATGGTCCTATTATATATTTCCATGTGAGTTTCCCTATGCTTAGCTCTTGGTTTTATGCACAAAAACTGTCTTTCATATTCTAAGTACCAAGTACCAAGCACCAAGCAACTGGCACATCTATCTGCTTGTTCAAACTTTGTCGTACTGAAATGAATTCCAACGCCTCCCCTCTCTATATCTCCTTATTCTCTTTCCCAATTCCCTGCACTTAAATGTCAGTTAAAAGTGTCTCCCCTTTCAGACTCTGCTGGGTTTTCTCAGAAGGATCTGTGCAGCGAGGCGATGACAGTGGTGAGAACGCAGAGCAACAGCAACAGAGGCACGGTTTTGTTCTGGCCTGCGCCTCTCACAAGACAATGTGCTGACAGAGTTACTACAGCTATCAAGGTAAAGAATAGCAGGCTAGTAAATTTAATAGGGATTCTGAGAGGAAAAGATCTATTTTCATCTGAGATCCATAGAGAGGAGGCAGACATAGGAGGGGTGGTATATTGTGGGACAAAACAACAGGATGCAGTGAGCGTTGGGAATTGAGAGGCAAAAGTGCTGAAAAGGACATCCCCAGCACCAATGGCCTCCTGGTGCATTCTCCTGCTCTCCGGCAGCCTGGGTATTTGGACCTTGCCTCCTCTTCCATAGGTCTGCAGTGCCTTGAGGAACAACTTCCTTTCCCAGCAATCTTCTTTCCCTGGACTGAGCAACTGTTTTAGCTGTAGTGGTAGTTAGATTTTACGTGTTTTGATCAGTGGTTTAAGTCTCTTCCAAGTCCATGTGTGTATGCGGTTTCTCTCATTAGATTATTAATGAGCTCCTCAGGCTCAGATGCCTTTTGGTCCTGTCCTTTCCTTTTCCTCCTCTTGGCATAGTTTCCTCCCATCCATTGGGACTTTTTTTTCATTGCCCAGACCAATCATTTCCTTGTTTGCAGAAAGGCTTATACAATGCTATGCTTAAAAGTTTGGACTGGAACCAGATTGCCTGGGCTAAAATCCCAGCTCTGCGATATGACCTTGAAAGACTTACTTTGCCTCAGTTCTCTAATCTGTAAAAATGCCCATAGCAATGGACACAGCATCTTAGACTCAATGGCATGATTAAATAAACTCATCCATACATAATTCTAGAATGATACCCAGCACAAATAAGCAGTGGTAAAGTTTTACTATTGTTACCATGATCATTTTTCACCTACAGAGAGCTAGCCAATATTCCTTCCTCCCTCCCCATCTGGAAGACCAAGGACCAGATTCCTTTTTCTATCATGCATTACAGAATCTCCTGTAGAGGCTCTGTTCACAAAGGGAGCTCAGCACGAACCTGTGATCATCCTTGAAGAACTTCTTGAAGAAGCTTTTGTGCCTCGGCCGCTCACCAGGTCCCTAGGAATGAGTTTGGAAGCCCTCTTTTAGGGTCTCCCTGGCCTGGTCCACACCCTTCAGAGCTGCACATCTGTCCTGGGAGCCCCAGTCAGGAGCAGCACCCCAAGATTGTCTGAACCATACTTCCTTCCCAGGTTATTCTTTTCTCCAAGAAAAACCATCGTCCCTTGTAGCAGCCAGACAGCTAGCAAAACAATGTCCTGCCACTCAGCCAAAAATAGAACTGTGACTGGAACGGTTTTGAGGATTGTCTTTCCCTCAGAATCATTTTGCAGAAGGCTTTGCCTGTCAGCTGCGTCGACACAGACTTGTCTGTCTGCTGTGCTCTGGCACACCAAAGCCCGCCCTTCCCCCTCAGAGTGTAGGCAGAATGCTGTGCCACGCACATACACATGCACGTACACACACACACACACACACACACACGCACACACACACCAGTTACTGCTGCTGAGACCTTACAAAATCAAAGCCAAAATATGGGTCTATCTTCTTAGATGAGGACTCCTACTGTATATCTGTGTGTGCACGTGCGGATGTGTCTAAGTGCATGGATGTGTGTGTACACATTCTCCAGAGAGAAGAGAGAGATTGCTAACCTCTTAGGTCAGAGCTGAGCAATTAATTCTGTAAATGACAAACAGCGCCCAGTGGCAGGGTGTCCTCAGGACGTCGTCCCTCCCACCTTCACACACTCCCCCTGCTCCATGTCTGTGATGGATCTGTAGCATATTAAGAGGGAAAATGCATTTGGCAGTGCTCACAGCAGCTGTTTAAGTCTTATTGCTTCATGAGCCTGGCCTCTCATCAGTGCAGAATGCAGCGGGGTCACGGACAGGACGTGCGTTGTCCTTCAAGGTTAAGGAGAGGAAAGTTCTCCTGGATGAACCAAGTCTATATTTGTATATTTTGCTGCCATGACAAAAGAGCTGAAATGGACCCAATTACTTCCAGCACGAGCCCACAGTTGTATCTCTCTGGAGGTTACACACACCCCTACCAGCTTGGTTGACTGAATGGTGTGTGGTAAGTGGAGTACTGGCCTGGGGCCAGCAGGTGAGAGGTGGAATTCTACTGCTGCTTTTGTCTCCAGCCTGAGCGCTGGCCCATTTGGTTTCTGGGACAGCAGTGCAGGTTAATTTCTCCAAGGTGTGTGACTGGAGTGGCCGGGGATCTCTGCATCCTTCTCAAGCTTTCCACTGCCTATGCCTCCTCCCTCTCTCCTCCTCCTCACACTGTCAAGCACACTAAAGGCCTCAGCCTCTTCCCTGCAGCCTGAGATCCCTCCCCCACACACCTGCTGCGTCCTTGGGAATCAAGCAGGGAGCTGTGCTGGAAACCTGTTAACTCTAAGACCTCACTTCAAGCCTTAGAAGTGCTACTACTGCCGCTAAGGGACATGACCATCAAGGAAGTGTCTGTCTCAGGGCAAATTCCCACAGCCAGGATTGCTGGGCAGATAGCACGAGGATAAACAGGAAGGAGAAAGGGATGCAGAATACGAACAGGAGTGTGCCTTGATTTTATTTTTATGATAATAGAGATTGAACCTAGGGTCTTTGAAGTAAGCTACATCCAAGCCATCACTCCTTTCCTTCTTTCTGTTCCTCTCTATGTCTCTTTCTCTCTCTGTCTTTCTCTCCTTCCCTCCTTACTTATTTTTCATTCTTATTTTGTGACAAGATCTATCTAAATCACTAAATTGCCCAAGCGAGGCCTGAACTTGCAATCTTACTACCTCAATCTGTCAAGAGGACTGAGATTACCAGGCCTCACCAAGAATGTGCCTTCAACCAGTTTCAAATCTCTGTTTGATCCTCCACTTGAAGATCTGGTATGTGAATTATGCCTAGAGCAGTAGTGGCTAACTTATGACATGGCACACGTGCCATAGCAGCAGGCAGATTATTGTTGAAAGCTCTAAAAGTTTTGCCATCAGTGCCCTGGAGCCTATCTGACTCGTGCCAAGTACTCATCTCCCTATGACACCCATTGGCTACATAAACTCCCAAGCATTGCCTGTCATCTGCAATCTGGACTGACCGTGAGGGGAAGCTGCTAGATAATCATACAGAGTCCTAGTATAGGCCTTAGAAGAAGAGGAGCAGGAGAGAGGATACAGGGGCTAGGTGGAACCCTGGTGTCCCCTCCACCACCATCGAGAGATTATCGGGTCTTTCAGTGTGAGCAGACTGGACCAACATGTATACCATAAAGTTACTATGAGAACAGAAGGCCAGCCTTCTTCCCTCCTATGGATAGTTCTATTCAGTTAAGGAATTTCATTCTCAAGCTATGTTAAGCAGGGAAGAAAATCAAAATACAAATCAATATCCTTAGCATGCTTACCATTTTATATAGAATATTTGTGTGTGTGTGTGTGTGTATACACATATATTTAGAAACAATATTACCAGAAAATACTCCACCTGCTAGCAGTGATTATTTCTGGGAGCTATGATTATGGTTGATTTTTCATTACATTCTTATGCATTTCTATCTATGTTTTTCCATCATAAGCAAGTGTTGTTTTTATGTTTAAAAGATATTTTAATATACCCAAGGCTTAGCCAGATAAAATAATTTAATTAAACACTATGAGAAAAAATGTAAAGGCCATCTTGTCTTCACTTGTTCCCGGTCCCTACATTTAGGAGGAAAGTTATGTGGTAGATGGATGTTATCTTTACTTCAAAGTTTTTCTCCTAGTTATATTTTGCATTTTAACAGAGATCTTGGTGGAGAGCACAGCTTAAATCAAAAGAAACAAGTTTCATTACTGTGAGATTTTCTCAGAGCCTTTTCTGTATTAAAATGCATTATAATTCTCCTAGAATTATAGGTATAGCCCACAAAGTGCCCTCAAACTTACCTAACATTGGAACCCTTTGTCACGGAGTACACAAAAAACTTTAATCCTACAAACCAACTTTGGGAAATACCAGGCTTCAGAAAATGGAAGAGGTTCTCAGGTATTCTTCTCAGGGGATGTTTTGGGTCAGGGATCTCTGTAGGTGCCTCTGAATTTTCCTCTATTTGCCTCTGTTGGGTCACAGGCCCTGTTTCTTGTCACAGCCCAGCCTCAGTGTGGGAGATTTCAGCTACCCGGAAGCTCTGGTGGATGAGCAGAGAGGGTGTTGGGAAGAAGATAGCCAGACCATCATGTAGAGTTGTGGCTGCTGAGTCAGACCTAGCCTTGGACATCACACAAGGTTGGACAAAACCTACAGAGCCTGGGGTGGGCATGGAAAGGCAGGTTGTGGGAATGCTGGCAAAGCAGAGCCTGCTGCATGGTGAGAGTCCTGACCCTCACTGGGGCTCACCCTAAATGAGGGGCCATCATGCTACTTCTCATAAGGCAGTTCTGAGTTACAAATTAGCAAATCTGGAAAATAAAGTAGCCAGAGGGGCATCCCGAGGAAGGCTTCCCTGAGAGCTGAAGTGATCTCATGATAATGAAGATGTGTCCAAGCTCCTGGCCGACTGCCAGTGAGATAAATCTTGCCTCCCTTCTCCTTTGACCTTTGGGTAAGGACTGAAATGTGCCTCAGACTCTTCACCTGTAACAGGGACATTAGAGAAAGACAAGGATGAATCTGTACCTGTGGAGAACTGTTTTAATGAATGCTACAGCTAGTTATCCAACGTGTAGGGAAAGACTGAAATGACTGACTGCAGAGGAGAAATTGAAACCTTTGTGCATTTCTGGGGGAAATGTAAAATAGTGCAGCAGCCACAATGGAAAATAGCATGGCCGTTTCTTAAAAATTATACACAGAATTACTGTAGCAATTTCAGTTCGATATATTTACCCAAAAGAATTGAAAGCAGAGATACAGATATTTGTATGCCAGTATTTATAGCAACTTTATTTGCAATAGCTAAAAGGTAGAAGCAACCCAAGTGTTCATGGTTGGATGAATGGGTAAACAAATATCCCATACCACGGAATATTATTTGGACATAAATGAAAGGAAATTCTGACACATGCTACAGCATGAATGAACCTAGAGGGCACTATGCTAGACAAAAAAAAAAAAAAAAAAGAATAAATACTGTACAATTCCACTTATATGAGATACCAGAGTAATGAAATTTATGGAGACAGAAAATAGAAGAATGGCTGCCAGGGGCTGGAAATAGGAGACATGAGGAGTTATTGTTTTATGTGTACAGAGTTTGAGCTGCGGAAGATGGAAGGGCTCTGGAGAGGGGAGGTGCTTCTCATTGTTTATCGTGTGGATAAACTTAATGCCACTGAACTGCACATTTAAAAATGACTAAAATGATAAATTTTATGCTATGTTTTAACACAATAAAAAAATAAATATCAACTAGTTAAGGGAAAATAAGTCTAAAAAATTTTAGAGGTAAGAAAGAAATCAACAAGAGTGTTGAGGCCATACTTTTGGAGGAATTTTTCTAATAGGAAAAGCTCCGAAATGGGGACCAGACCAGTTCCCTTGAATGGATACTACTGTGATATTGTGCATGTGCATTTTCTTTGATGCAGACAGTTAGATATTTGACCTTGGAGACTGGTCAGTATATATTTTTTTGGCTTATTATGAGTCATTAAGAAAGAATGAGAAATGCTTTCTCAATCTTTGAAACCTAACATTCTTGTCATGTATTAGTATGAAAGAAAGAAAAAAAATTCCTTAAAACATATCCCACGATCTTGAAAGATGGCCAAGAAGAAGTTTGGGTTTTTTTAAGGTTTGTATAAAAATTATTCTGTAAATTATTGTTTTATGACAAAACCTGCATAGAAGCATGTGCATAGTGACAAACACTTGGCTGGAGCACAAGGAGGTGTTAGGAGCTGTCTCAGCCTGGCGAGGCTGTAGGTGGATGTTTTCACATTTTAATTTCTTTTATAGCATTTAAATATTGTTCTAATGGTAAATAAAATCAATAAAATGGTAAAAATAACATTTGAGAATCTAAACCCATGAAAAGCATATTAAGACTGACATCGCTTATTTTACACATTGAAAAACTCAAAAATGAAGAGTGGAGCGAGATAAAAGGGGAATGCACTACTTATTATAAATGAAAACATTTTCTTCCTGTTAAGAGACTCAAATTAAGGCCACAAGATAACTCAAAGAGATGGCAGTTCACAAAATCAGTAAAACTCCAGTTTATTTGGGAAGCCAAGTTGCCTCTATACCAAAATGCATATTTTGTAAATTGCTTAATTTACATTTGAAAGGCCCAGACCTTAATTCTTCAAGAAGCTGAGTGGAAGGCTTAAGAGATACTAAAGGAAACACACACACACGCACACGCACACGCACACGCACATGCAAACACACACAAACGCACACACACACACACACAGAGCAATGTAAACACCTTTGTCTCATCCTAAGATAAAATATTATTTGATTGAAACTGATAGCATGTGGAAAAAGGTAATATTTTTCCAACCAAAAAAATAAGTTAGCAACATTAAACACAAGCATAACACAAAACTTGAACTACTTGAAGTCTTTTTGTCAGCAAGCTTCAGCTGACTCTCAAGAAATAAGACCCCACAGACACTACCACTCTTCTCACTGGTGTGTTCCACAGGGGACTTGGCAAAGGACATGGAAAGAGCTGTGCCCTGGACCCTCTATGAGACCCCTAGTTCCAATCCGACAAAGGAGAGTCTGGGAATCCTCCAGAACGGACTGAGGAGGAAGGGGTAGAAGCAGCACTGAGCATGCCACTGCCTGGCTAGGGTATCCTCAGTACAGGCCCGGGACGCCCTAGGCCTCAGTTTCCCTTCTGAAAATTAGTATGCTAAAAGCTTATTAAGATATTTAAGCTTAGATAAAGTATGATCAATTTGTCAGTTGCACTGCTTTCTTTACTTATGGTATGGTCATGACACTTCCAACGCAAGTCCTATTTACATGGAGATAACTGGGGCTTTGCAGTACAAAACTGGGTGACTCTGAGTAGAGAACTTGATATCTCCAGACATGAATTCTTAGCTGTGGTGAGAGGTGGGTTGGGCACAAAGTATATGCCCAGAAATAGTTTTCTTCTTTCTTATCTTATCGTGCAAGTCAGCATAAAAAGCCTTTTAGTATGCAGATAGATTTAAGAAAAAAGGAGATAATGGGTCTCAGGATAGAGAGGTAAGAAACAGGAGAGCTGAGATTAAAAACACAATTTTGGGGTCCAACCAAACCCAGGGATTGTTGCTCTTATTTTTCTGTCCATTTTCTCTAAAATTTCTGAAAAGCTGTGCTGCATGGCACAGTGGCAAATGGAAAGCTCCTGGGTCAGGTGAGGTGATGCAGAAGGCCTCTGTGAAGCCTTGACAGCCGCGCTCCCTCCAAGAGGCCGCGGTGAGTCACTAGGTCTGTTTATTGGAGTCACCTGCCCATGTGGACTTTGATGGCCCTGAGGGAGCACAGAGAAACAATCCAGCATTATGCTGTCCCATCAAAAATGAGCAAATAAAGAGCTTGCCTCTCTGCCAGGATGTCTTAATCGCTCTCACTGGGGGCCTGAGTCCACAGTTTGCATCCTGCAGTTGAGGAAAGAGAGACAGCTGCACTGGGGAGATGGAGTGGTGACCTGAATAAGGGCACCTTGGGTAAGGAAACTGTTCTGCTACCTCAGCAGCCAAGCAGAGGGTGCTGCCTCTGAGGCAGTGTGTGGCCTGAGGACCAGGAAGGAGTACACATTTCCCCAGGGGTTCGCATGCAGTCCCCCCAGTAAGTCCAACAATGAAGTGTACCCTCCGATTCACTGAACATCAATATCTACACTTTCCTAGGTGATGTTGCCAAGAAAGCTTTCAGGCAGCCATGTAGAGTAGTGGCTTCTCCACAGGCCTTCAATCCTACACATACCCTATACCTTGAACAGGTCTCTCAGGGCCAACATTTTCAAAGTCATACTTGAGCTTTGTCCAGAACTTTTGCCCAGGGAATTACATGCTCAGATACCCACTGCCCTTCTGTGCAAAACCTCACCTTAAAGCAGTACCCACATGCATACTGGAGTCTGTTCGCATGTGTACTTGGACATTAGCAAAATTATTTGAGGTCAGACTCTCTCTGTGCAGGATTTTCCTCACCTGTCCTTGGGCTCATCCTGGACACAGCCCAAGGCTCCATCAGCATCAGAGCAGGGATAGCCACACCTCGTGTAGGCTCTGTGCACCTGTGATCTCAAGTTCCACAGACTCTGCTGCTCAGCTCACATTGAGCCATATTTAGTTGGTGGGGACCAAGCCTCTCCTCTGCAGTCTTTGTGTGGGTTGGGGTCTGTTCTATCTGCTTTTCTCCTGGTCAGACTGTCCCTTTGCCTCAGCATTGACTGTGGGTCTCCTAATGGATCAGAGGGTTTCTCCCAGTCCCAGAATCCTCCAGGGTCCTGATCCATTATCCTCAGCTCTCCTGAATTTCCATCAAGAGACTCTCACAGGCCAGACTACTAGGTCTGGTATTTTAACCAACTGAGTCCTTCCTGTGATGTATGTGATAAAGATTAGCCAAAACAGCATCTTCTGTAATTTCTGACTCCAGTGTTCCTGTCGGTAGCTCAGATGACAACCCAGGGAAACCAAGAAACTCTGTTCATTCGATTTGCTGGGCCCGGATCTGCCAATCCAAAAATTTCCCTGGGAAATTTGTCCAAGATGAGGACATGGGGCACTGAAGGAAAGGTCTTCTGTTTTCTACTCTCTGGTGCAGCAGCAGGCACATGCCCAGAGCACCATAGCCTCCATACCTCTAACAACACTTCGGGAAAAACAGACATAAGAAAAATCCACCTGATGGAGTGGTCTTGCAAATCAAGTAAGATATGGATTAAATCTCTTCAGAAGTTCCTGAGGCTCTACAGATGGTAGCTGTAACTATGTCATTTACCATTCAACTCCTAACACACCAGACCTAGGCAGTGTCAGATTTTAGGGTTTTCCCCTTTGACTGGGGACCAAAGAAAGATGTACCATTGCTATCTGACAGAAATGAATAGTTTGTGATTGCTATTCACCTCTTATTTTAGAAAATGAAATGAATGAAATGTATGCAGGTCATGGACACTAAAGCGACTTTTCATATCAATTTGGGAAGAGTTGTCAGCTTTGATTTATTAAGTAAAGTTCTGAGACAGGCTGCAGGTGTATCAGCAGTCTCCTGATAATAGATGGACCTCACAGCTGGCTGCGCCATGATGACTGTGTATTCCAGGTCCCTGTTCTTTGATAGAGATATCCACTGGGAAGGTGGCACATACATTAAGACGGCCTGCCTCACCTGTGGGTGCTGAGCACTACCCATCACTTTACACTACAGTCTCTTTCCCTTTGCTGTAGCCCCACCACCAGGGCCACTAGATGTCAGCTATTTCTCCCATACACCTCCCTCTAGCCAAGTGACTGGGTGACATCTCTGGGTTTTCCATGCCCTTCTCTTGTACCCCTGACATGCTTGCCTCTCTGGAGGAGTAGAGTACACTGAAGAGCTAACCTGCTCAGGCTGCCCTGGCAACCTCATTTGTTTGCCAGGCTGTATTGTCTCCCTAGTCATCAGGACCTGATACTCAGTTTAGGTTGTGTTGATCGTGTGGTTGGGGATTCTTTGTGGGATGACACTAGGTAGATCAAACCTGAACATAGGGCGTAGGGGTGGGGATTTCCTCTGTGCTGAGATAAGTAGCAGCCTGGGTGACAATATGGACTCCAACATCTACCATGAAATCTCTCTCGCCGTGAGATGGCATAAGAACCTTTACAAATGGATATCTTCCAAATTCCCTTTCACTTCGAAGCAAGATCAAAGCCTGTCTCTAGGCTGGTGCACTTGCCTTTCATGCTGATGAGCACATGGTTTGAACTGCTCCAGTGGGTTTTCTATTAGTTTTTTTTTTTCTTGTTTTTGTCTTGCTCGGAGACCATATCTTCCTGCCAGAGAGCTGCTCTGTGTCGTCGCTTGCTTCTGTGATGATGCAGGATATTTTCCTAAAGGGCAGGAGAGAACAAGGATACCACTCCACAAAAATGTAGGCTGACCTCTCAGTTTGGTATTGGATTGTGTGCATTTAGGCAGGGAGTCCAGGATCAGATGAACTCAACCTCTCAAGTTCTTGACGGCAACAAGCAAATGCCCTGCATTTGCAGAAAGAAAAAAAAGTCTGTGATGCTTGGTTCTTCTGAACTTGACCCACATTCTCTTGAGTTCATCTCTCCACTTGTCAGAAAGGATGTCACACTGAACCATATTTTGTGGTCAGCCTAGTGTCTGGTCTATGACAAGGCCAAAGAGAAACCGACCTTTGGCAGGTGGAAATCCAATTTCTGAGAATAAATATGTGTCCTTGTCACCAATAACAATAGTTTGCTTATCATAGCTTTACTTGGCTCCATCATCATTGAGCCACCTCATGTGGGAAGGAGTTCCTTAGCTGTGCCATCTAATTCATCACAGGAAGGCCAGAGTAGGTCTGGCCATGAACCATAGATCCTTCTGCTTAAAAGAAGGAACCACCGGGCCGGGGAGTTAGCTCAGTGGTTCCGGCGCCTGTCTCGCAAGCGCAAGGACCCGGGTTCGATTCCCCGGTAACCACATAACAATACTGGGTGTGGAGGCCCACACCCAGCAGCAACCAGTACCACATACCACAGTGCCGGGCGTGGTGGCTCACGCCTGTAATCCCAGCACTCGGGAGGCAGAGGCAGGAGGATTGTGATGTGAGTTTGAGGCTGAGCTCAGGGCCAGCCTGAACCACAAAAAGCGAGACCCTGTCTCAAAAAAAAAAAAAAAAAAAAAAAAAAAAAAAAAAAAAAA